>MJUU01059302.1:35033-48966 GCA_002080025.1 Modiolus philippinarum | reverse complement strand
TATATCAAAACAATTGGAAAACCGAATAAAAACCAAAAATTTTTCTAAGTGTCATTTTCCAAACATCGCCTTAGCCTCCCCCCATCCCTGAAAATGAAATGGTCGTCCCCTTATTCAGCACAAAAATAAAAAGAAAGCAATCACTGTTATGATAATATAGGGGCAATATAGGGACGATATAATGTTGATAGCAACTACGTTTACGATGTTGGCTTCAATACATTTACAGGATTATTGGCATGTCTTAACATATTTTTGTATATGTATCGATACATTGCCATGACTGTATTATAATTCATAAATAATGAAGATATGGAAAAAGAGATATTTGGTATCGTCAATGTAACCGTAGAAAATATTTAACGAAAGGATATAGAGTAAATGAACATTGGACCATAACACATACGTTAACTCCAACTGCGTTAACTGCAGTAATTTTAATGAGCTGTATGGCCACCTCGGAAATTAATTCCTCGTCAGCAGCACTAGAACCCAAACAAAGGAATCCATAATTTCTAAAAATGTTAAAAATTTATACAACCAAACGAAATCCGAATATTCAGTAATATCAAATATAGATAAGGACAAAACTACGATGGAGGGAGTCAATCCTTAGGCTTTAGAATTTACAAAAAAAAAAGATTAGATAAAAGTAATTGAACAAAATGTACACATGAGATATTATCTCATGTACCTGTACACCATATCTATGAATAATAGAGACCATACATCTCTACCATCTCTTACCAACTCCACACTGCAATAAAAGACAAACTCCTGTATTAAATATTTTACGAAACGATAAGGAGTAAAGGAACATGGGACCATAACACATATGTTTACTCAAACTGCAATAATTTTAATGAGCTGTAGAAAGTATTTATTATTATACGGTTGGCGTATGAAGTTACATGGTATTATTGTTATGTGGAAAAGACCTTTGTCAGTTGGGATAACTGGTGCCCCCATCCATTCACTCCAGAGATGGGAAATTCTCTGCACTTCCCAAATAAAGAGAATATTATACGTCACTTTTCGTTATCTAATTGGCATGTCTGATGAATGTTGTGCTCAGAACTGGCCAATATGGCGGAAAAGAAAGAAGACGCCTCGGATCGAAAAGTCTCACTTGCAACCTCTGAATTGTTGATTACTGTGAAAATCGAATGTTTCAGTCCACACAATTGTTAATTATTATGCTTCGTAAAAATCATGAATTTTGTCATTACGTAAAGTACGATCGTGATTCATAGCCGATCGGATATGAATACGTAGTTGACCATCATTCTCATAGTCACACCCGCCGATCCATGGATCAAGCCTTCAAAATAGAGAATCCATTGAAAATAGAGATATCCGGTGCATTTTCTATGTTAGTTTGGCTTAAATTTTGCACTGGATATAAAAGTTTCTTTCAGAAAGGGTGATTGGTGTCGAATAAAAAGATCTTGATTCGTTAAAATACCAAAAAAGTTGTGATATGTGATTTCACATTTTTCTATACATGAAATCCTAAAACAACTTTGGTGTAAAAATTTAGAAGTGTGATTTCGTAAAAGGATGACCCTACATTTGTACAGTACAGGACCCCCTGTTTGGTAGAAATAAATTTATTTTATTTTACTATATACTTATGGCGATTTTCATGCACAGGACCTATTGGTATTCTCCCAAGACTCGGCAGTTTCAATATCTCGTATGTCAAACTATATAAAGCTCAAAATAGAGCAATTACTGCCAATAATAAGTAGATATTTTATCATTTCTTGATAAACTGCCTGCAGAGAAGGTTCAGTTAAATTTTATTAATTTTTCGTTTTGCAAAGGAAGAAGTGCAACCAATGTAACTGCTAGAGCAAAAATTGGAATGTTACCAATAGAATCATCAATGAAAACTCAAACTATTTTGTATTTTTCAAGACTAAACAGAGAATACATAAACCTCATATTGAGGGAGACCTTTGAGTAAACAAAATATAAGATATCGGTTGAACTTTGTATACCTATGCTAATTATAGTTTTCATAACGAGAAAGAATTGTATAACGATGGATATCAACTAGAGTTATGTAATTTCAAAATATAATAAACGAGCCTTTAACTATTTCTCTTATGATTTTCAAAATATTTAGTGCCGAACTGCTGTTTTTGTTTCAAACAACAACATCGTTACTAGGTAACGTTAATCACGGCCAACGAGATTTCACAGTGGTCCAATAAAAACGTCGAAAAAATAATAGCACATCACGCATGACGTGTTATTACTTGGCGCTCGACCGATGAAATTCCTGTAAAACCGATTCAACAAGTTCATATCCAACTCCAGCTTCAAAGTCTCGTTATGTACAACAAATAACTATTCGCGCAAAGAATAGATAATAAGCGTGCATCATAAGAGAAATATGTAATAGAAGAACATAAAATGATATATATTATACTTCATGAAAAACTTCAAAAGACAGCAAATAATTAAAAAATAAGTTTAAAAAAACATTGACATTTTCTTTCTTGTCTGGGTAATTTTAGATATCTTCCTTTTTACAAAGATTGCCCATTTCGTTCAGACCCGAGAGAAAACATGGTCTCCAGTTCAGAACCTTTATTTAACATTAGACGCAATGGGATAAACATCAACTCCTCTGAAACCAAGGAAGCAAATTCAACCAACCTTTATAGAAATAATGTATGGAAGGTCCTTAATGAATTATATTCTTAAAGGTTCAAAAACCACGGCTCCTGTCCTGACAAACTGCATACGCCTCTTCCTGGTAAATGCTAATACAACATATACAATAGATTTCAAAACCGTGAAAATTATTTTACGTATGTACAAAACTATGAATCATGGAACATGATTTACGTTTTATCTGCCGATAAGCCCTGCTTCAGTTCAATCGGATTTACAAATACAAAACCAAACTATAAACTGCCACTAAGTATTGGTGAAAGCTTTATATATAATTATAATAAACAGCTAATAAAGGGCTACTCCGAGCGCAGCATGATACGACCGCAGCATGTCGACCACTGAAATTTGAACAAGTGTAAACTAAAATTAATGTAGACACAGTAATTTGCTGGACGCAATAAGGGCCTTGACACATAAATTAACTGGACACAAACTAGTGAAAATAAAGATTAGCCCTTTTAATCCCTTATTACTAGGATATTGTAAGAGATACGAAATTCTGTTGACGACCATCAAGAACAATCCAAAGAAAAAACTCAGGTTGAAATCCAATGAAAAATAAAGATTTCACATATTTTGAAGTATTGCAATTTGGCCCCTTTGACCCATTATAGCTTGGAAACCAAAGAGCAACGCAAAATATACTGCTATATCACTAAAAGCTTAAAATAAGAACAATCCAAAGATTAAAATCCCATCAAAATCTAATGAAAAATAAAGACTTCACATATTTCTAATAATTGCAATTTTGACCCCTTCGACCTCTTATAGCTCGGAAACGGTAAGAACTACATCAAATATGTTGACATACTGCTGAAAGCTTACAATGAGAGGAATCTAAAGAAAAAAATCCCATTGAAATTGGCTGTAAAAAAAAAAAATTAGATAATCCGCATGTTTGCAATTTTTGCCCTGTTGGACCCCTCATAGCTTGGAAAAGGAACAAGTTATAAAATCTAATGGTGCTATGCTAATTTTTCATAAGGAATACACTGCAAAAAACTGCATCAAAAATGGACTAAAAATAAAGAAATAAAGTTTTGAAATTGGCCCCTTTTGAGCCCATTTATGTCGTGAACGGTACATACCACATGAAATCCGTTGCATACTACTGATTGGAAATTTCCTCAGAAAGACACTGAAAGAAACCCAATCAAAATCCGAAAAAATAANAACGGGTAGGGCCACAATAACCAAAACTTAGCCAAGCCTTCCTTTTGTACCAAGAAACATGGTGTTAAAATTTCATAAGGATTGGTCAACTGAAACTAAAGTTATTGACAAAAAACAAAAGTGTCTACAGACAACAACGACAACGACGACGACGACAGCACCATACCATTATACGACCGCAAAAATTTTTGCGGTCGTATAAAAATTAAATCTTAACTGATAAATGTGTATTTTGATAAAATCCAATATGGATGTTATCGATACAATGGAAGATGGGATACATATATATAATCGCCCAATGAAAACCGCCTACGCATCCCCACCTAATTAAAATATTATATTATGGTCATTTGCAGAGAATTTTCCATCTTACCTCTGCATTTGTTGTAAATTTGAACAAGGAAATAAATTTAATCTAAAACTGTGCAGTACTTTGATATAAACAGTATTTTGATGAGATACTGAGTGAAAAAAAAATACATAAATTTATTTTTAATGCAAGCAGCACGGTATGGCACAACGTAACTATGAAGTATGAACTATCAAAAATAAACAAAAACATGTAAAGACTAAATTTAAAGTGCGACTCCATATTTAAGATTGTAAACTTCTTGACTTTATAATATTTCAAGGTGTAATTGTTTATTGTCAAAACGACAATTAGACAACCTTTGTGCAAAAATGATAACTTATGTACCAAGGATGTCAAAATGATAGAAATATCGACTACCATGACCTTAATTTTTACAAATTCTGTAGACAAATATGATGCCTATGAATCTAGTTTCTTGACAATTTGTAATGTTATTTGTTTGTCAGACCTGTCAAATGATTTATCGGGAAAATGTCAAGGCTTAAATGCGAAATAATTGTTGTTTTTTTTTCTTCAAAAATGTCAAAATTTAATCCTAAAGTAGTTTGTCATTAATCCTGTTATCTGATTGGTTAACGCTATAATTTTCACGGTTTACATTCCTGAAATTGACAGGATTCTACGAGTTTGTTTATGAAATAAAATGCAATACACTTAGCTTCAACTTCTGTGTTTATTTGTAAACGTTCTGCATTTTATGACACGTGTTGAAAGCGAGCAACAAAATCTCACAAAACGATGAGGAAAGTGACAAATGTCTTATTAAATACACATGATAAAGGAGACAGAGATAATTTAAAAAGAAGGGTTTCGACGAGCGCCGTGCAGTCGACAGCATCCATGCTACAAACAATTCAAATGTTACCTCCAATACTAAAGGCATTGCCATCAAAAAGCTTACCAGAAAGTTTTGTGAACATCTTCAATCGTTTCCTAGATGCATATCTGCTGTGTGAAAACCGACAAATGTCCAAAGTAAAAAATATAAAAATCATAAATGAACCCATGAACGTTTCCCAGACATAAAGCCTTGAAACCACAGATACATCATTCAATAAGTTGAAAGTAATGTGTAAATATCCGTAAAATGATCCATGGATTTGAATGTCCTATGGAATACAGAAAATTATATTTCACACGAATCGCTGACATTTTGACGTATTCTGGCGTCATATTGGAAATGGTAGCCATATTGAAAATTTTGTAACCTTTTGGAAAAAATTCAGATGATTGTGCAACTGTATCCAAGTTTGAAATCATTTGGTTCAGCCGCATACAAATAATCGACCGGACAAAAATATTGAAAGAATAATGATAAGAAGAATAATTAGAAGAAACGTAGTATTACTTGTCACCCGCCTTCGCCTTGTACTCGCTAAACAAATTGTCAGTTTAAATTGTTTCTATCATTTTCCTTTATTATATTTACTGCTCATGATGGCTTGTTAATATCATAGGAGGTCTGATTTTAACTTTTTATATATAGTATCTTAGTAATTTGTTATTCAATCTAGTCAGCTTGTTATCACTTGTTCTAACAACTGAGCTAACTAATTTTAACTTTACTATTGAAAGTGTACGATTTGGTGAAAGTCTGAGTTTTGCAAGAATTGTCACACTAATTTCTTTGTTTTTGTTTTGTATTCTGTGGGTTTTTTTTTCTTATAACTTTTTGGGGGGATAGGAGGGATGTTTTGATTTTTTTTCTGTTTGGTTAGCTAATTATGTTTTTGTTTGGTTTTATTTTTTGTTAGTTTGTTTGTTTGTTTGTGTTTTTTTTTCTTTTTTGTTTGTTTTTGTTTGTTTTTGTGTTTTTTTGTTTGTTTGTTTGTTTTTGGGGTTTTTCCTTTCTTTTTTTTTATCTTTTTTTTTGTTTTGTTTTGTTTTTTTTGGGTTTTTTTTGTCGTTTTTTGTGTTTGTTTTTTGTTTTTTTATGTTTTTTTCATCGACTTAGAATAGTACGCCTAGTAGATTAGGTTGGCTGCTTTTTACCTTTTTAACATTACCATTATTTTAGTATTTTTTTCATTTTGAGTACATGTGTGTAAATTAACCGCCAATAGTATTTACTAAATATGTCTATATGCATGTATTATTTAATACTCATAGTTCGGAGCGTACCCATCATTCATACGTTTCGATGCCTAATGTGTAATGAATACTATAGCCAACTAGAGTAGATACGGACATTCAAATAATGAGCACAAACAAATATCCTGTATAAGCAAATTTCCGCATTACTGATAAAATACGGCTCTACCTCAGAAAGAATGGATTTTTTTTTGCTGTACGTGTTGCAGTGCTAATGAAATATCTGCCATGATGTCTTTGCCTATGATGGAATATCTGAGGGCTCCGCTTGGAAAGAGTAAACATGTTCTGCTCCGTTTTTGTTATTCGTACTTTTAGTAAAATATCTGATTTGACAGCATTGCTTCGTAAGATGATCAATTTTCTGTCTCGTTTGTGACATGTGTGATTTTGATAGTATATCTAGTAGTAGTGTATATGCACCGTTCAATTTGTTTTTGTCGAGGTGCTGTTGAGGTGCTAATGTATATACACTATATCAATGCCTTCGTAGTAGTCGAGGTGCTGATGTACTGTAATTGAATCATTGACCTTTTAGTCTCGCAACGTTTGTCTCGCTTTTAGACTTTGTGTCATCTATCGAAGTCCTAATGCACACTATATTTTATTGGGTTCATATATTTCGAGGTTCAGTCTGGGTGCTAATGTACTAACACAATATTTTATTGGTTCGTATTTGTCGAGGTGCTAATGCAATAGTATTTCATTTGGTTTATATTTGACGAGGTGCCTTTTTTATTCACATTATATACTAGTATATTATGGGATGGTTTTTGTCGAGGTACTATTGAAACAATACTATATTTCAGTTGGTTCGTATAGGTGCCATTGTATTAGTACTATATATGATGGATTCGTATTTTTCTAGGTGCTTTTGAATTAATACTATATATCAGGGGATCGCATTTGTCAAGGTACTGAAAAACTAACAAATTATTCTATTGGGTTCGTATTTGTCGAGATTCTTCTTTACTAATACAACATTTTATTGGGTTCGTATTTGTCGAGGTGCTATTGTTTTAGTACTATATTTTATTGGGTTCGAATTTGTGGAGATGCCTACGAATTGCAGTCGAGATGTTGATTTTTCCTTAGTCTTTCTTGAAGTTTTGGCCTATTCACGTTTGTCTTACATTGTTTTGGCTCATGTGTTGCCTTATCAAAAATTGTTAAATTGGTGAAAATTAATCTCGCCATGTGTGTCTCTTTTTCATCTTGGTTTTAGGACTCGCCTTCTCCCATTTATCCTGAACTTTTTCGACAAATGAGATATATAGATACTGATGTTTAACCTTAACCAATTCTAAGTTTTACCCTACACAATCACCCACCGTAATTCTTACCCTATCTTTTAGACCTTTACATTAACTTTTATTTTAACCTTTTGGTTTTTTTTATTCAGATAAATAATGACTTACTCTATCATAATCCAACCCTAACCCAAGCATTAATTTTGTGTTCTCTTACCCCAACCTTAAATTTTGAAGTTATTCCCCTTACCGGGACCTAAACATTATCCCAAGTTCATACGACAACTCTATATTCATTTGTTATTTTATATTTGAATGTTGTTTTTAATATTCTCTAATTATTGGGAGTTATCTTCCTTTTATCTCTAACTTTAGTTGCTATGACAACTTTATATTCATTTTATTAAAGCCGATTGATCGCGCCTTTATATAGTCCAAGTAATTTGTCTCGATGGTTGTGATTGGTTGTTTGTTGTTGTAAGACGGCTTCTGATTGGTTGAATTTCCTGCATTCTGATTGGTCAATCCATTGTCAAAGGAGGATTCTGATCGGGGAAAATCCCTGCAATTTGATTGGTCCACATTCTGTACACCTTGATATCGATCCACTTTTTGTATCAGGTTAACTATAAAAATACTAAAGGTATTTAGATATAAGTGATACATCAGTAGTTAGTATATGGATGGTAATAATGGTGACCAACAACTTATGTGTCATCAATGCAGATCAAACTCAATCATTTTGAAGTCCATTAATCGAAAAACGTGTAAAAGCTGATAGAAAATAAGTCACCAAAATAATCTAAACGGAAAAGCCAAAATTCAGCTAAGGACAGAGCTTTGCATGAGAAAAATACTCCTTAGTTTCAACAAAATTTTATCATTGCCATTGCAATTTTCAATAAAATCGGTTTTCGGGTCTGCACCGAAGTACTGACTACTTGGTTAGTGAATACCCTCGGGGACTACAGTCCACCAGCAGAGGCATTAGCCCAGTGGTAATAAATAATAAAATACCGATATTACTCTTAATTTATTTTCTGCATAATTATGCGCATTTCAACAACTTATGTCTCATAAGTGCAGATCAAACCAAAACAAAAAAGTCCATTAATCGAAAAACGTGTAAAAACTAATAGAGAACAAATTACCAAAAACGATCTGAAAAGAAAATCCAAAATTCACTTATTGACAGAGCTATGCATGAGGGGGTGGTACTTAGTTTTTAACAAAATTTTGTTATTGCAAGTTTCAATAAAATCGGTTTTCGGGTCAGCACCGAAGTACTGATTATAGGGTTAGTTAATACCCTCGGGACTAACAGTCCAGCAGCAGAGGTATCGGCTAAGTGGTAACAAATAACAAAATACCAAAGTTACTATGAACTATTAATTTAATTTCCGCTCATGCGCATTTCAATAACTTATGTTTCATCAGTGCAGATCATACCAAAATATTGAAAGTCCATTTATCGAAAAACGTGTAAAAGCTGATTGAAAACAATTATAACCAAAATGATCTTAATAGACAATATTTTGTATTTAGTTGCTTAATTTCTTGGATATAGTTGTATGCCATATACAGTGATTGGAGATGACTTCATTTAATGTTTGTGTCCAATCGTTGTTGATAATATTTTATTTAGTTTAAAAAATATGTTTATTAGTGATGGTACTGTAAAAACAACTCTGAGTACCGTCATCTGAATTGTTGTTGATTATGATAAGCAGTCATCGTCTGACGTCAAGACGTCAGACATTACTAGAATCAGATATTGACATTGTTGTAGAAAATGTGATAAGTTTCAGAATTTTCATATCAGATTATCAATTTTGTAATAAGGATACGAAACATTCGAACTAGTAGTTGTAGACTTTCCTTTTCTATGGTACATACCATTTTGTTTATGGTTATGGGTTTACCACTTCCCAAATTCATTGCTTTGTTTTTTTTTCTCATCGTTTTTTGCTTTGGAATGTGTTGGCAGTGACTGCATCCTCTATCAGACCACGTGATCATTTTCTTGTTTATCTATAAAGCAGTCACTGCTTTTTGCTTGTTTTTTTATTTTATTTTAATTTGCAATTATAATTTGCAATTAATGGTGCATTTTTATTTTGACCATTTTTATATCACTTTAAAACATTGACAAAAAAGGGAATTTCCCTGTCATGTTTTCATTGCGTTAACATTATTTGACTTGAACATTTTTCAATATTAAACATGAATAAAAACTGACTACAAAACTTAAATTGTAAAATGTCATTGTAGAGTTTTAAAATTGGTGTTTACCTGTTTATGCAAGATGAAGAAAAAGTTTACTCTGATATCTTGGTTATATTATTGAAAATCTTCTTTTTTTTCAGTTTTCAGTTATAAACACTTCATTTGATCAAGGGGTAAACATTTACGGTTTTCTCATGATTCTTTTCCTGATCAAAAATTAAAAATTCAACTTTAAATTGAAAAATTTGAAAAAAATTTTCCTAAAAAAATTATCATGTTCAAGTGTTTGTGCATGCATTAATGTCTTTCCAATAACTTTTTTGTATATTGTTATATGATACCTTGATCTTATCATGGTTTAATTCCAATAAAATGGAGGGCAATGCTTACACAGTGATATTACAGTTTATCAAAACCTCGCTCCACAAAACACATTGAACCTTATGGAAGTTGGAGGAGCTACCAACAGTGCATTAATATTATGCAAATTTAGTTAATGCATAGTTGAAGCTCCGCCCCTTTTTACGAATTACATTCAACGGGAAGTGACAAAATAAAATAAAAAAAAAGAAAAAAAGAACAAAAATTATGTCAATAGATCACTATAATTGTAACAAGTAATTTTGATAGCAAATAACTGTGCCTTGATGCTATTCAATTAATACGACAGATTTATTACCCCCCCCCACCACACACACATATACTTTCCGGTAAATTTACCTTATTTAAATCGATGTCAGTGTTATACACATCGCAGCGTTGTAGTTTTTTATTACAATCTACACTCAATTAATGGCAACAGGTGCGGTTGCAGGGAATTTGAAAGGGGGGATTCTAATACAGAAGTGAAAGGAAATATCGCCAAAAAAATTTAAGGTAAAATATCAGGATTTTCATAAAAAAAGTAAATAGTCGCCCAAAAAGGGGGTTCTTACCGGCGGAACCCCCTTTTGGGTCCGCAAATGGGCAAGTTCAAATCTTTCTAGTATATTTTTTTGGATCCACATTCTTCCCTGTTGGAGACACTGAACAAAAAAATGCATTTTATCTAACTGTTGCCAAAGCATCGGCCGATCTATCCACAGGCACTTGTTTCCTAAAATATATCTCAGTAACTCCCTCTCTCGGAGGAGGGGCTGACATTTTTTATGAAACAAGTCTTCGAAGAAGGGAGGGATGGACTGACATTTTTTTATGAAACATGTCTTGGAAGAAAAGAGGGGGCACTGACATTTTCTATGAAACAAGTGCCTGTGGATTTTTCCTTCATAACCGGGTGGGAGGGGATTTCAACTATATTCAAGAAAAAGCTGGTCCATTGAATTTTTTTTAATTTCTTTTTTTGGCCAAATAATGCATTAAATTTTCAAGTTTTTTTTAAGTTTTGACCTATACATTATTTTGGCTCATGTATTGCTTAATCAAAAATTGTTAAATTGGTGAAAATTAATCTCGCCATGTGTGTCTCTTTTTCATCTTGGTTTTAAGACTCGCCTTCTCGCCTTTATCCTGAACTTTTTAGACAAATGAGATAGATACTGGTGTTTAACCTTAACCAAATTCTTAGTTTTACCCTAAACCATCACCAACCGTAATTCTTACCCTATCCTTTAGACCTTTACATTAACTTTTATTTTAACCTTTTGTTTTTTGGGTTTTTTTTATTATTCAGATATATAATAACTTACTCTATCCTAATCCAACCCTACCCCAAGCATTTATTTTGTGTCCTCTTATCACAACCTTGACTTTTGAAGTTATCCCCTTACCCAGACCTTAACACTACCCCCAAGTTCCTACGACAACTCTGAATTCATTCGTTATTTTATATTCGAATGTTATTTTTAATATTCTCTAATTGTTAGAGTCATCTTCCTTTTTATCTCTAACCCTAGTTGCTATGACAACTCTATATTCATTTTATTATAAGCCGTTTGATCGTGCCTTTATATAGTCCAAGTTATTTGTCTCGAAGGTTGTGATTGGCTGTTTGTTGTTGTAAGACGACTTCTGATTGGTTGAATTTCCTCCATTTTCAATGGAAGATTCTGATTGATCGAAATCCCTGCAATTCGATTGGTCCATATTCTGTACACCATCGATCTACTTTTTGTATGAGGTTAACTATAAAAATACTAAAGGTATTTAGTTATAAGTGATACATCAGTAGTTAGTATATGGATGGTAATAATGGTGACCACATGGACTTGTGTAACCATGGAGTAACCATGGTGGTTTCATGATATTGTGATAGTGACCATGGTGATTTCATGATATTGTGTCAGTAGTCATGGTAATTTTAATGGTATTATGTTCGTAAATGGAAGATTTTATGATATTGTGTTAGTAAATAACAAAATACCGAAGTTACTGTTAATTTATTTTCTGCATAACCACATTTCAACAACTTATGTGTCATCAATGCAGATCAAACTCAAACATTTTGAAGTCCATTAATCGAAAAACGTGTAAAAGATGATAGAAAATAAGTCACCAAAATAATCTAAATGGAAAAGCCAAAATTCAGCTAAGGACAGAGCTTTGCATGAGAAAAATACTCCTTAGTTTCAACAAAATTTTATCATTGCAATTTTCAATAAAATCGGTTTTCGGGTCAGCACCGAAGTACTGACTACTGGGTTAGTGAATACCCTCGGGAACTACAGTCCAACAGCAGAGGCATTAGCCCAGTGGTAATAAATAATAAAATACCGATATTACTCTTAATCTATTTTCTGCATAATTATGCGCATTTCAACAACTTATGTCTCATAAGTGCAGTTCAAACCAAAACAAAAACCAAAACAAAAAAGTCCATTAATCGAAAAACGTGTAAAAACTAATAGAGAACAAATTACCAAAAACGATCTGAATAGAAAATCCAAAATTCACTTATTGACAGAGCTATGCATGAGGGGGTGGTACTTAGTTTTTAACAAAATTTTGTTATTGCAAGTTTCAATAAAATCGGTTTTCGGGTCAGCACCGAAGTACTGATTATAGGGTTAGTTAATACCCTCGGGACTAACAGTCCAGCAGCAGAGGTATCGGCTAAGTGGTAACAAATAACAAAATACCAAAGTTACTATGAACTATTAATTTAATTTCCGCTCATGCGCATTTCAATAACTTATGTTTCATCAGTGCAGATCATACCAAAATATTGAAAGTCCATTTATCGAAAAACGTGTAAAAGCTGATTGAAAACAATTATAACCAAAATGATCTTAATAGACAATATTTTGTCTTTAGTTGCTTAATTTCTTGGATATAGTTGTATGCCATATACAGTGATTGGAGATGACTTCATTTAATGTTTGTGTCCAATCGTTGTTGATACTATTTTATTTAGTTTAAAAAAATATGTTTATTAGTGATGGTCTGTAACAACTCTGAATACCATCATCTGAATTGTTGTTGATTATGATAAGCAGTCATCGTCTGACGTCAAGACGTCAGACATTACTAGAATCAGATATTGACATTGTTGTAGAAAATGTGATAAGTTTCAGAATTTTCACATCAGATTATCAATTTTGTAATAAGGATACGAAACATTCGAACTAGTAGTTGTAGACTTTCCTTTTCTATGGTACATACCATTTTGTTTATGTTTATGGGTTTACCACTTCCCAAATTCATTGCTTTGTTTTTTTTCTCATCGTTTTTTACTTTGGAATGTGTTGGCAGTGACTGCATCCTCTATCAGACCACGTGATCATTTTCTTGTTTATCTATAAAGCAATCACTGCTTTTTGCTTGTTTTTTATCTTATTTTAATTTGCAATCATAATTTGCAATTAATGGTGCATTTTTATTTTGACCATTTTTATATCACTTTAAAAAATTGACAAAAAAGGAAATTTCCCTGTCATGTTTTCATTGCGTTTACATTATTTGACTTGAACATTTTTCAATATTAAACATGAATAAAAACTGACTACAAAACTTAAATTGTAAAATGTCATTGTAGAGTTTTAAAATTGCTGTTTACCTGTTTATGCAAGATGAAGAAAAAGTTTACTCTGATATCTTGGTTATATTATTGAAAATCTTTTTTTTCAGTTTTCAGTTATAACACTTCATTTGATCAAGGGGTAAACAGTTATGGTTTTCTCATGATTCTTTTCCT
>MJUU01059302.1:22045-33833 GCA_002080025.1 Modiolus philippinarum | reverse complement strand
TAAAAATACTAAAGGTATTTAGTTATAAGTGATACATCAGTAGTTAGTATATGGATGGTAATAATGGTGACCACATGGACTTGTGTTACCATGGAGTAACCATGGTGGTTTCATGATATTGTGATAGTGACCATGGTGATTTCATGATATTGTGATAGTGACCATGGTGATTTCATGATATTGTGTCAGTAGTCATGGTAATTTTAATGGTATTATGTTCGTAAATGGAAGATTTTATGATATTGTGTTAGTAAATAACAAAATACCGAAGTTACTGTTAATTTCTTTTCTGCATAACCACATTTCAACAACTTATGTGTCATCAATGCAGATCAAACTCAAACATTTTGAATTCCATTAATCGAAAAACGTGTAAAAGCTGATAGAAAATAAGTCACCAAAATGATCTAAATGGAAAAGCCAAAATTCAGCGAAGGAAAGAGCTTTGCATGAGATAAATACTCCTTAGTATTAACAAAATTTTATTATTGCAATTTTCAATAAAATCGGGTTTTGGGTCAGCAACGAAGTACTGACTACAGGGTTAGTGAATACCCTCGGGGACTACAATCCACCAGCAGAGGCATCGGCCCAGTGGTAATAAATAATAAAATACCAATTTTCTGCTAATTTATTTTCTGCATAATTATGCGCATTCCAACAACTTATGTCTCATCAGTGCAAATCAAGCCAAAACATTTGCAAGTCGATTAATCGAAAAACGTGTAAAAACTGATAGAGAACAAATTACCAAAAACGATCTGAATGGAAAATCCAAAATTCAGTTATTGACAGAGCTATGCATGAGGGGATGGTACTAAGTTTTTCATAAAATTTTGTTTTTGCAAGTTTCAATAAAATCGGAGACAGAAAATTCAAGATGAAGGTGGGAGTAATCGTTGCCACGTGACACCAGAAATTTGCAATGAATGGAGCATTTTTATTTTGACCATATTTTATATCACTTTAAAAAATTGTCAAAAAAGGGATTTTTTTTCAGTTTTCAGTTATAAACACTTCTTTTGATCAAGGGGTAAACAGTTATGGTTTTCTCATGATTCTTTTCCTGATCAAAAATTAAAAATTCAACTTTAAATTGCACAATTTAAAAATTTTTTCCGCAAGAATATGATGTTTTACGATAAAGACGTTCAAGTGTTTGTGAATGCCATAATATCTTTCCAATAAGCTTTTTGCATATTTGTTATATGATTCCTTTGATCTTAGCATGGTTTAATTCCAATAATTCATGACGGCCTGTCATGATATTGCACTATATCAAAACCTCGCTCCACAAAACACATTGAACCTTATGGGAGTGGGAGGAGCTACCAACAGTGCATTAATATTATGCAAATTTAGTTTATGCACAGTTGAAACTCCGCCCCTTTTTAAGAATGACATACAACGGGAAGTGACTTCGAAAAAAACAAGAAAAAAAATATGTCAATAGACCACTATAATTGTAACAAGTAATTTTGATAGCAAACGACTGTGCCTTGATACTATTCAATTAATACGACAGATTTATTACACCCCCACACACTGACACATACACACACACACTTTCCGGTAAATTTAATTATTTTAATCGACGTCAGTGTTAAACAAATCGCAGCGTTGTAGTTTTTTTTTATTGCAATCTACACAATAAATGGCAACAGGTGCGGAAGCAGAAAATTTGAGAGGGGTTTCCAATATAGAAGTGAAAGGAAATTTCGCCGAAACATTTGGGGTAAAATATCAGGATTTTCTTTTAAAAATACATAATTGCCTTAAAAGGGGGTTCTAACCGCCGGAGGCCCTTCTTTGGTCCGCCAATTGGCAAGTTCAAATCTTTCTAGTATAATTTTTGGATCCACATTCTCTCCTGTTGGAAACACTAAACAAAAAAATGCCTTTTATCTAACTGATGCCAAAGCATCGGACGATCAATCCACAGGTACTTGTTTCATAAAAAATGTCAGTCTCTCCCTCTCTTGGAGGGGGGAGGCTGACATTTTTTATGAAACAAGTCTTCAAAGAAGAGAGGGATGGACTGACATTCTTTTATGAAACAAGTGTTTGAAGTAGTGAGGGGGCTGAAACTTTTTATGAAACAAGTGCCTGTGGATTTATCCTTCATAACCGGATGGGGGGATTTCAATGATATTCCAGAAAAAGCTTTTTTTTTTAATTTCTATCTTATTTTTGGCCAAACAATACTTGAAATTTTCAAGGTTTTTTTTTTTTTTTTTTTTTTTTTTTTTTTTACAAGGATGATCCGAAGTTTTTATTCGAAAAAGATGGATCCGATCTATTCACCCGGCCTCTGGACCTACCAAAGCTAAAGTATATTCCTTCAAATTCTTGTATTTCAGCTCCTACCATTTCCCAAACTATAACGTATATAAAAGCGAAATATACACATGTACGTGTAATTGAAATAAAATAAAACACTGGTTGATCCATCAATACTGATCAATCTATCCTTGAAAAGTGTACACGTCTTAAATCACGTGGTAATTGCATGTTGTTGCTACCTAGCTGTCATTCATGTAAACAATTATCAGCACTCTCGGTAAAACGTTTTTTTATTGGTCATACTCCAAATCATATATAGCACCGCCTAACTCATCAAAATATTTATTGCACTCGAAACGCTACCGCGTTTTTCGTGCGATAAATATTTTAATTCGTAAAAGCGGTGCTATATATATTACATAGACCATGTCTCAGTTCATGGTTTGCACTCCCTTCTTTAAGACTTTAAGACAGAATCCACTGTGGACTGGTCCTATTCATTGTAGAACTGAGCACTAAGGAAAAACAGAAATATTCTTAGTTGAATCTTGCAAACTGAATAATTTCTGAGAAAATAGAAGTTGTCAACATTCAAAGCTACAGTAGGAGAATAGTTTACAGAAATGCCAAACGGAAAATAAAATATTTCTGTCAGGGACAGGCAAATGAAGACATGGTTCTGAGGTAAAATTAATGATAGTTAGAAGTAAAATATTTTATATCTTTTAATTTCTGAGTTTCATTAATCAATACAAAATCACTTAAAGTTACTTCGAAGTTATGGTTATATGTTGTTTACATCCAAGGAAAATAACTCTTGCAAAGTTGGATATAATATAAAAGCTTCAAGAGAACGAGTTTAGTAGACTGTAGTACTGTAGGTAAAGTGATTAATTTCGTACGTGTTCAAGATTGGCCAGCATTATCTTGTTTCTCGGCTCGCTATACGCCTATCCCACCTGGATTTTAGTTTCTACATTTCTTCTAGCGTGTTTACACATGTATTTTATTTTTACTTTTCCCTAGGAAACTTTCTATATCGAAATATTGAGACTTTTTACCCCGTTTTTATATTTTCAATTCAGATGTTTTCTTGTTTTTGTACTTATCTTTACTTTGCTCTTTGAACTTCCAAATGTTTTTGTTTTTTCTGCACTGATGAGACAAAGGTTGTCGAAATGCGCATATGCAGAAAATAAATTAACAATAACTTCGTTTTTGTTATTTGCCCAATTGCGGTGGTTTACTATTCTACTGACCGATTTCTTATGAGATGATTGACCAATTATTTGATTGACTTGTTCTGAAATCATGCATGAAGATATGGTTAAATGTTGTCCACGTTTTCATATTTGCCATCTATTCTTCATTTTCACTAAAAATTGTTTTGTCCATGGTGTTCTTAGCATCGATTCATAATACTAGAAATATATTCTAGTGAATAAAAGTATGTATTCTCCCTGATTTTATTTCGAATTTAACATTTTTGAAACCTTTAATTCCACTCCCACTTTCATGCATATGCATTTATATACCTACTAATAACAATTGTGTCATAAAACTCACTGTGCACTCAAAACATTGTGTTTTTTTTTTCGTAAGTTACTTAATTCGAGGACTATGGCAATCTGAAAATTTGTTACCCGGTAAACTTCAAATTGAAGAGACAAACGATACACCTGATTCTGCTTCATACCTTGACCTTTTGTTATACATTGACGAACATGGACGTCTTAAATATAGATTATACGACAAACGTGATGAATTTGACTTCCGAATTTGAACTTTCCTTTTCTCAGCAGCATACCTAACAATTACTTCATTACTGTAGAGCTTGTTGTTCATACAGTGACTTTGTGAAAAGAACAAACACACTGTCACCGAAACTGCTGAATCAGGGAAATGTTCAGTCGCTGTTACTTTCGTCCCTTCAGAAATTCTATGAACTTCACCACTACAGTTGCTGTATACAGAGCAAGACATGCTTACCCTTCTGGAGCACCTGATGTCGTTGTTTTGTTAGAGTTCACAGGTTATTGCTTCAGTTTTTAGTGTTGAATTTGTAGTGTTTGGGTGTCTTGTGGATGTGTAGTGTCTTTGGTCTTCCGTCATCTGGTATTCTTGCTTTTGCCTTGTCTATGAACTTTGATTTATGTAATCTTGTCCTTTATTCATTCGGCTTTCTACTGCAGTTGTTTTTTTTCTAATATTTTTTAATTTGACTTTTACAGTTTTAATAGGGGTTCACACTGCTAGTGCTTTAGTTTTGTAGCATTCTTGTTCATTTTTGTTTATTTCTTTTGTCTTTGTCATACTGTCACAATTCGTGTTGCTGTGAATTGCCGTGATTTTGGATTTATGATTTTAGAATTTCCCCTTTCCTCGTTCTTGCTTCGGTATTCGTTTGCCGATGTATTACACTCATATCAATGCAAATACCCACAGTTCATTCAGTATTTAATTTTAAAGTTATGCGGTAGTTTGACAAACCGACATAAACCATAGTCACAAGTTTACTTCTTTCTAGTTACATAAAATAAATATTAAAATTAATATAAAGTAATATTCGTTCACAGGGTGGGTCGGGGTTTGATTTGTAAAAACTGCTAGAATTGGTGTTAAAGTTGGAAGTAATGCTAATCTCAAATAAAGATGACATGATCCGCTCTTTATATTGTCTTTCTTCTAAAAAAAATATGAAATGCCTTTAAGTTTAGATATTTTAGATGTATTAGATGAAGTGTCATCTTTATTTGAGATTAGCATTATTTCCAACTTTAACACCAATTCTAGCCTATGCACGTCCGTTCATCGGTCTATCCGCTAACAAAGTCGTGTCCCGGCAATAACTTTTTTGTGTTTTGAGATAGGATTTTGATATTTTGCATGTAGATACAATGCATGGTGACCTCTGACCTTGACCTTAGTCTTCAAGGTCAAATTATTGCTTTTTTTCTATGACAAGTCATGTCTGGACTATATTCTTTTACTTTTGAGAAAGACATTTGATATTTTGCATGTAGACAGATCACTTCAAGACAATGTGTCATGAACAATGATTTTTTACCTTTGACTTTGACATTTGGCCTGAAAAGTTACTGTGATAAAGTCTACTCCATGAGCAGCGTCAATCAGATGTGGATTCTAAAAAATTCTAAAGATCTCCTCGAACAGCTATCATCCAGCAGTCTTACCAATGCCACAGCATACAAACTTTTGATTTTTCTACTCTTTATACTACCTTGCCACACGATAAATTGAAAACAATAATTTCGGTTTTGATACATCAATGTTTCTGCACTAAAAACAGAGAACGCAGATACACTTATTTAGTAGTAGGGAAAGACAAAAATATTTTGTAAAGAACCACACTTACTCAAACAAGAATCACACATAGAATGACGTAATCAAGATGTTGAAATTTTTGATAGATAAAACTTTTGTCGAAATTGGAGGTCGTGTTTTTCAACAGACAATCGGGATTCCCATGGAAACTAACTGCACGCCACTTTAAGTTGATCTCTTTCTTTTCTCATATGAGGCGAAATTTTTACAAGGGCTTACACAGAAAAAACAAAAACATTTAGCCCAGTTCTTTTATTTCAGCTTCCGCTATATAATCGATGTAGTTTCTCTAAATGATCCAAAATTAAAGGAATATTTACACCAGATCTATCCTAATAAGCTTGAAATTAAAGAGATTACTGATGCACGTACTTGAGCTTTGTACTTAGATCTTTTAATATACATTGACAAAGATGGACATTTTGAAATCTAAGCTAAATGACAAACGTGATGATTGTAACTTTCCAGTTTTGAACTTTCCCTTTCTGAGCAGCAATATACATACCTTTCCAGCCTATGGGGTGTACATTTCACAGTTGATTCGTTACTGCAGTTTATACAATGATTTTTTGAATAGAGCAAAAACACCGTTCCAAAAGCTACTTAGTCAGGGAATTGTTCAGGTTTGTTACTTTCATCCCTTCAGAAATTCAATGGTCGTCAACATGACATCATTGACAGATATGACGTGTCTGTGTCTAAAATGAAAACGAACATTTTCAGCTAGATTTCACGTCTTCACGGATTTGACATAACCGGATTTGACTCAACCCTAGAGTGACTCACTGATAGTGTGACGTGTGTCTCTAGCGGAGCAGGACATGCTTACCCTTCCGAAGCACCTGATGTCACTCCCGTTTTCATGGGAGTTTACACTATGAGTGCCTTAGTTCTAAATGTTTTCTTTTTATTTCCGTGCATTGTAGCTGTCTCACGTCCTTGTTTTGTCCTTGTTTTTCTCTGTTTCCGTTTTTGCCATGTCTTTGGAATTCGATAATTTAGTCATCGCTTCCTTTGTTCCTTCGGTTTTCTACTGCCGTTGTTTTTGTCTTCAAGGTTAGGTTATTGCTTTTCTAATAACAAGGTATGTCTGAGCTACAACTTTTTTATCTTTTGAGATAGGCTTTTGATATTTTGCATGTAGATCGAACACTTCAAGAGAATGCGTCGCGAACCATGATTTGTTACCTTTGATTTTTAACTTTTTCTTCAAGGTCAGATAATTGCTTTCCAAATGACAAGTTTATGTCCGGACTATAACGTTTTTGTCCTTTTCTTTTGAGATGGGCTTTTGATATTTTGTATGTAGATATATCACTCCAAGACGATGTGTGAAGAACGGTATCGATGAACTTTGACCTTGACCTTTGTCGTCAATGTCAAATTGCTGCTTTCGTAATGATAAGTCGTGTCCATGCTATTGCTTTTTCATCTTTTGAGGTACTCTTCTGATATTTAATGAAGAATATTTTATGAAGATAGATGTCTTCGAGGGCATGGGCTATGTAATATGGTTCCTGACCCTTGACCTTGAATTTGTTCTCAAGGACAGATTACTACTTTCCTCATGGCAAAGTCTTGTACAGGAATATCTTTTTTTTTGTCTTTTGAGACGGGTGTTTGTATTTTGTATGAAGATTTATCGGTTCAAGTCGAAAGTCGTACATCAATCTTGGTGACCTTTGATTTTTTGTCAAGCTTTTCTCTGCAATGGTAAATGATACAAATTTGAAATTGTCTCAAACCTTTTATTTTCATTCCATATTGTAGACTATTTTTTCACACGTATGAGTATTACATTATAATTATTTCTTGATGATTATATGATTGTGTCCATACTTTTGTTGTGTTCACACTTGTACTGTATCCACATCTGTATTGTGTACACACAATTAAATGATTTCTTCTCTAACTAAGGAAACTTTCCTTAGATGTACTTTTGGATTACTTAGCATTCTTAAAACACTTTTTACTTCATAGATTTTTAACTTGCAAACATCGGTCCATATATCATAAATTTTATAGAAAATTCTATCGATTTTATTTTCTCATTTTAGATAAATATGAATATTTCATTATCTGTTAATAATTTTAAACTCAAACATCAGGAGAAATTTTCATTTAAATTTATGTTGAACGCGTTAGTAGTTTCGAGGTGATAATTTTTCAAAGTTTGACCACCATATTGAAAATGGCTGTCACGTGACATTGATTTCATATGATAACCAGAAAAAGTCAAATGTTAGTCAGATATTTTATGCGCCAAAAAATAACGGCCTTATAGCAACCACCTCCTTTTCAACCAATCTGTCGGATAGCAATCCGCTAGATATTTGTGTTAGCATGTAGCCGTGAGAGTAAGCAGATAGTATTGAAGATTGGATATTTTGTCCCAGTCAAACTCTGCTTTCTGCAAAAAAGTATTAGTTCGCGTTAATTATAAAATTTTTCATCAATGATGTTTCTCCAAATTTTCGTTCCTTCTGTAAATGAAATTGATTATTTTGAATTGAGTAAAAAATGTATTTTAGGCAAATAAAGTCACCCAGGAAGAAGGCTGTTTCTATTTCAGTATGATGAGGAAAATGAGCAAAGTTTGATCATGATACATTGTTTAACTATAAGTTTGAGATCTACTATCTTTAATATCTAATTGATAAGGAAAACATGATATTAAATAAATGTCTTTTTGTGTCCTTTTTGTACTCTTATATAGAGAGCAATGATTTTTATTAGTTTTCCCAGTGAAATCAATTTCACATTGTAAACTCATTGCAAATAAAGAATATATTTTCACTCTAGGAAATGACGTCACAATGCTATCGTCATCGAATACAATAACATGGAAACAATCCCAATCAAGTTTTATTTAAAACCTGTTCTAAAGATTTTAAGGTCGTAGACCTAGGTTAAGGGACATAACTCTTAAAAATCATAGGTGAGTTTGTTGAAATCATTTTCATAAACAGATTCTAAGCCTCTGAGTAACATAGATGATTTTTTATTCTTTTTCACGTCAATGCTTAAAAAGCATTGATGAAACTAACTATTTTAAACGTCTTACTGATTTAAAGAGTTATCTCCCTTAACCTAGGTCTACTACCTTAAAATCTATATTATAATCAGTATTTTTACAGCATCTAATTTATTTTGATCAAGAAAAATGTTATCGACACATATTTTAGTTTGTTCTGATTAAGACAACTGGTAGTAGTTTAGTACTTAGCTCTTCCCAATCAAAAACACTAGTGATTTTGCAATGTTTAGTATTTAGTTTGTTCTGATCAAGAAAACTGGTAGTAAATACAAAAAGATACCGAAGTTCAATAAAAAAAAACAAGCAGTAAAGGAGTATGTACAACTGGTAGTAGTTTAGCACTTAGGGACCGACCATTTAACCTGAAGGGGGGGGGGGTTATGGTTTTTTTTTCTGGACAGAAAATTTTTTTCGNTTTTTGGTCATGTTTTGGCACAGAAAGCACAGAGCGCATGCTTGTGCCAATGAGATTTTTTGATATGTTGAAAGCATATAAAATTGCTACCTTTTCATACAAAAATCTCATTGGCACATGCATGCGTTCTATGTTTCCTGTAGTGCAATATGTAATGATTTTGGTCATTTTAGTCAATTTTTATGAAAATGCGTATATTTGTCGAACTTTGGAGTTCATTTTTATCTACTAACAAAATAGACTTCGGCAATACCTGTCGAAGCTTATTGTCAACTGATATTGAATTATATTTTGAGACATGGTTTTATGAAATATAAGGGTCTTAATTTTAGGGGCCAAATATACCCCTTACCGTACATACTCCTTTCGTAATTTAGCACTTACTCCTTTCGTAATTTAGCACTAAGCTTTTCATGAACAATAACACAAGTGATAGTACAGTGTTCAGTATTTACCTTTCCTCATGCCAAAGTCTTGTACAGGAATCTCTTTTTTGTCTTTTGACACGGGCGTTTGTATTTTGCATGAAGATTTATCGGTTCAAGTCGAAAGGTCGTACACCAATCTTGGTGGCCCTTGAGTTTGTTCTGATCTAGAAAACTGGGAGTATATTAGCACTTAGCTTTTCCTGATCAATAACACTAGTAATAAAAAATGTTTTCAGAATTTAGTTTGTTCGGATCAAAAAATGTTGTAGTTGGCATATCCTTTTCTTTGGTTTGATCCAAGATAACTGGTAAATGTTACAAAATTTATTTGTTTTAATCAAGACATAACAAAATAATTTGCTGTTGTAAAAAGTTACTAGTTCTAGAGCTGCTGATGAGAAATCAATTTCCGAAATGGCCATACAGTTCATTAAAATCATTTGCCGTTGGAATTAACATATGAGTTATGGTCTGATGTTCATTTATTCCATATCCTTTCGTAAAATATTTAATACAGGAGTTTGTCTTTTAATGCAGTGTGGAGTTGGTAAAACAATTCCCCGTGGTTAAGATGTAAGCTCTTTATTTTCTTAGATATTGTGTTCTTGTACATGAGATTACATCTCATGTGTACACTTTCTTTATAACTATTATCTAAATTGATGTGAATCCTAATTCTAAGGTTTAACATCCTTCATCGTAGTTTTGTCCTTAGCTTTATATTTGATATACTGATAATCGGATTTCGTTTGATTTTATGCATTGTAAACATTTTTGGAAATTACGGATATCCTATGTTTGGGTTGTAGTGCTGCTGATGAGGATATTATTTTCGAAATGGCCATACAGTTCATTAAAATTAATTGCAGTTGGAATCAACATATGTGTTACGGTCTCATGTTCATTTACTCCATATGCTTTCGTAAAATATTTATTATTACATTATTTACAATGTATATTGTTCTTATTCAAGAATGTATATTTGATAGTGAAAAATACAATGCATTCAGGGCATTTGAATATAAGATATCTATTTACAATTCAAACTTTTTCATTATTCAGATGGCTGCTTCCTGCCTGTAGTTCCCCATAGAGGTTATCATTTGTAATATTTTTTGCTGCCGAACTAATATTATATTGTGGTGATTTAGCAATACATACTCAAGTCACGCTAATGTTTGACCTGAGTTCATACACAAAGAAGTAACATAACAGAATAAGATAAGCCAGGATCCATCTTTGAGAAAAAAAATGTTGGTACTTTGGCCAAAATGGAAATAAAATGCAATTTATATAATTATACTGACCCCAAAAGTGTTTGTTCAGGTCTTGAAATCTCATATACATGTAGGTTTACTTTATCTGGCTTTGCTTTACTTGCCTTGATCCTTTTAGATAGTTAATGTTTATACTTCTATTATCATTGTGAACTTAAAAAAAAAACTCCTTCAGATATTTTTGTTCATGATCTTATTAAACAATTTTCTAGTGTAAGTTCTGATTTCAATACACTGTAAACTCGTCGAAGAACTGACACTGGCCATGTTGCATTTTGCGCGAATTCATTATGAGTTTTGATCTTTGAACGTGACATAATTACGCATCGTCGCATTTTACATGCTGTTACAAAGACAAAGTCGTCTTTTGTGGTATCAGCAATTTGAAAAAAGTCATATGTGACGTCGTCTTTGTCGAGTTTTTTAAAATTTTTATTGCATTTTTTTATGCATAACAATCAACAAAAATATTTCGAAAGAAAGTATTTTATATCATTTTGGACATGCAACATAGTTAAAACATTTGACTTTCTATTAATTGGTTCTTCAAAAACTATAATGGATATCCTCCATAAATGGTTCCTTAAAAAGTTATTGAATATCAATTTAATGCTTAACATTTTGTTTGGTTAAAGGTTAAGAAAATTCAGACATTGTAGTTGACATTATTCTTTTAAAACAACGGCAGTAGAATACCGTAGGAACAAAGGAGTGGTATTTACAATAGTTGAAGTCTAAAGACATGGCAAAAAAAGAACACAGAAAAACAATGACGTTAGACAGCTACAAAGCACAGAAATGAAAACTCATCACTGTAGTCATGGCACTCACAACGTGAACCCCAATGAAACTGAGAGCGACATCAGGTGGTCCCGGAAAGGTAAGCATACCATGATATGTTCACAGCAACCAGTACACTGTAAGTTAGCCTATGTAGGAAAAAGTCAAATTATTTATAGTGAAATTGTCAAATGCTTTATTAATATGTAGAAATTGCAATATA
>MJUU01059302.1:0-11990 GCA_002080025.1 Modiolus philippinarum | reverse complement strand
TTTAGAGATATATACTTCAGCTATATGCTGAGCTGAAAAAATCTATATATCACCGTTTGAGTAAGAAAGTTACGAAATAGACAATATTTACGGGAAAAGGGAGCTAACTCGCGGGAAAGTGTATGTCAATAAATTATGACGTCATATTGAAAAGGCCAATAAAGGAATATTCCGGCTTAAAAATCAAGTCAATTCCGCATCCGACTCGTGTTTCGCAAATGCGCCAATCGAATGTGCCGTGTATTAGTGTCGATATACCTTAAACCAAAATATAGTCTTGCTCAGGAGAATTCAGTACAACAGGTTGAAAACTGTCTGATCGAGATTGTCCACTGGATTAAAAGTTACATGCTGAGAATTAATGCCGATTAAACTGAGGTCATCATATTCTCATCCATCTTAAGGATGTAGCAAGGTAAATTTAATAAAAGGTAAAGGACTAAAATCAGCTAAAAATACCGATAGGTCATGGACCTTGTTTTCAAGATATTTCACATTTTGAAAAATGGCAGGAAAACCTCTCTTGGACTTTTACCTCAGTATAACATGAAAATATTAGTGATTTCTTTCACATGGAAGGAAAATCAACAATCTAGCTGACTTTAAATGACCTACTGAAGACTTTGATGACTAGAAAATTGGGAGAATGGTACAAAATATATTACATAGTAATAATGGGTAAAACCCAAGAAATCTGAATGTTTTTAGGAATTTCAAAAACCTCACTCTACTACATCCTTAACAAAAATGAAAATCATGTTGACTCAATGACTGTAAGAACTGGAGACGAGAACATTCAACCATTATAGAAAGTAATCTGACTATGGCAAAAAACAGATCAGTTCAGTGGGTCAATAGTGCCTGTAAGTCTCGTCCAATTTTGCAACTTCCGGGCACATAAGTAGTACCCAGAAGTTGCATTTTTAACAAAAATATATGACGTTTCAAACAATAACTTTGAACGTCATAATCGTCATAATACGATTTTATCGTGATTTCTCGGTGTCACATGACGAGACTTACACTTTATAGAACTCTCTCCCTAATGCCATAAGAAACTCAAATAGTGTAAACATCTGTTACCGTTTCTGCCATGTCTTTGGACTTCGATTTTTGTAGTCATCGCTTCCCTTGTTCCTTCGGTATTCTACTGCCGTTGTTTTAACGAAATCACTTGAAACTTAAATTTTTGGTAAAGTTTATGGAAACTAATACTCTTTTTGATTCATTTCTTTTTTTTTATATATATTTTATTAGTGTTTAAGAACTGATGTTCTGTGTAAAACCTGAATTTACATGGATTTAGCTTATTCCAAATCTTTGATTTTTACGAAATATTTTGAAGTTTCTGTTATGCATAAGGATATTCATTTCTGCTAATTTTAATTTAATTTGTGCAACAGTATTTAAATTCATTTACTATAACTAGTAAAAGTCTGCAAATAAAATTTTTAAGGTTTTAATTCGAAATAAGAATTTTGATTATAAATGTATTTTTTATAACTTGTTTCCTGAAAGCTATGTCTATGATTTTAATTCAACTTTATGTAGATATACATTTACTGGTTATTCATATTTGCATTGTATTTGTGTTTTTTTTTATGCGTTTTTGTAAAGCGCTTTTGAACCTTTTATGAAAAAAGCGCTATATAAATGTGGTTTATAATACCAAACATATGTTTCTTTTACCACTGAAATATCTTTTTATCTAAACATATTACATTTTGTTAGCGCTTTCTTGGAATAATTTTAGTCACGAAAAGTCACGCAAAGGGATAAGAAGACGCTGTTGCTAAAGTTCTAGAGATTGACTGACGATATTATGTTCTTATCGCTAATTTGCTTGATTTTCAATTGTTCCGGAGCGACGATAATTCTATTATCACTGCACTGCGCTGATATGAACATATTATCGTCTATCTCTATGGAACGTTCGCAACAGCGTATTAATATGACGTCGCGTGACGTTTCATGAAAAAAATAATCCTATCAAAAAAAGCGTTACATTTAACTAAAAATTACATGTTTAACCTAAAAAAATATTTCAATAGAAAAAGAAACATATATCTGGTATATATCAATAACAAAAAGCGATAAAAATATTATTAGTAATAAATTATTTGTTTTGCTCGGATGGATTTCTCAGCTCGTATTGCATCTCGTGCTTCGCACTCGATGCAATACAAGCTGAGAATTCCATACTCGCAAAACAAATTACTAATAGTATATATGCATCAGCAAAGTGCAGTGATGTATATGTTATCTGGATTTTGACATCTGTATATCGTAAAATATCATCCAGTGAGTCAGAATATGAAGCACAGGGGCGAGTGAGCGAAGCGAACGAGAACCAAGCTTCATATTCTGGCGAGCGGAATGATAATTTACAATAATCCAGCTGTCAAAATTCAGATAACTTGTTTATCGTCTTTTATTCCTTCTTTCTATACGGCAGTTCATTAGGTTTTGTGTCATATTCTCCCAAGTTGCGCGGGAAATGAGGTTCATTCCCTTTTTTACAAAATGAGAAATGTTTTGTAGTTATTTTATGTATGCACAATATTTTTTGTCGTCTAACGTTTTTAGATTTACAAATGTTTAGATGGAACCATGTTAGCAAATCGAAATAAAGTCGATTTTTTTCACTCCGGAACCTCGCCATTGTTTACATTCTTCTTCCAGTTCCTAGGTACTTTTATGACGTCAAATTGTAAACAAAATGATCGCTCTGCTGAAGTTATCAGCGACCAAGTTTCAGTAGTTTTTCGAATGTCTCGTTTGTATTTACTATAATTTGTTGACAAAATTGAGAACAGAAAATGTAATAGATTCTTTTTCTAATTAAGATTTATTTCTTGCGAAACGGATAAACTATATTGCTTGTCAAACGTTGGCGGAACTCCCGTTATAACTCCAGGTCAACCTCTTGATAAGTTCGGGTCAACCGGATATGGCTTTTACGAAAGTGCTCTGCAGGCTGAGATAGGCGCAGGGAAAGACGATAAAATAGAATTATCATCGCTCGGAAACAATCGAAAATTAGCAAAAGAACAATAAAATTGATTTTTCAAATTTCATCAAATTTAAAATAAACTTTAATTGTTACATACCGTCCATCCATCTTGACAATATACCTCAAATCCGTTTATACCATCGGGATACATTGTGTAAACTCCAGATGGGCTGTGTCGAGGAAGGTCATTACAGCTTTTTGGTTTGTCTATTGTCAATTTTTCTGTAAGCATAATTACAGGTAACATATAACGTTTCTTCTCTCTATCAGCTTTTACACGTAATTTAATTTATTTACTTCCAAATGTTTTAATTTTATCTGCATTAAAGAGATATGAGTTGTCGAAATAGGCATAAAATTTAATTAACATTAACTTCGGTATTTTGTTATTTGCAAATGCTGCTTCCTCGTGTTGTGTTGAATAATTTTCTACCGCCTTGTTTATCATTCCCCCTTTTGTTATTCGAATGTTTGACTATTTCCCATGTTCAGTTATAAATGGTTGATGTTCCTCCGAATGTTGTGATGAATGTTTTTATATCGCCTTTAAGTTATTGATAATTTTCCTGTGCTGATTTTCATGGTAAGTGCTCTTACACATTTCATGTTGAATGTGTTTTTACCGCGTTATTGACCATTTCCCTTGTTGATGTTCCTCTGAATATTGTGTCCAATTTCTTTACCGCCTTATAGAAAGTTTTTCCGTTTCTTGTTTTAATGGCTCGTGTTCTTCTGCGCGTTGTGTTTGAATGCGTTTCTTCCTTGTCTACTGTTCGTCTGATCTGATTTTAATGGCTCATGATCTTCCTCAAGTTGTGCTTGAATGTGTTACAACTTTTCTACGTTTCGGCTGATCTGATTTAAATGGCTGTTTTCTTCCGAATGTTGTGTTTGAATGTGTTTCCACCTTGTCTACTGTTTGGCTGATCCAATTTTTAATGACTGATTTTAATCGCTGGTGATCTTCCTTGTGTAGCCTATATTTCCCTTACTTTGAATTCAATGTTTAGATCCTTCCGCGTGTTGTGTTTAAATGTTTTACCACATAGTTTAACTTCAATATGTTGTGATATGTGCAGCGTTTGTGAGAAACGACCTTTCTCTCAACCAGTTAATTTAACTACGAATGTCAAGAGTCCAATCAATTCATACAAATGTTCCTGATGTAAAATCGGCTGGCGCATTCGTAGTGACGTCATGCGTTTCCAGAAAGGTAAAAAGGTGAGAAGGACGTGACGAACACACCTTAAACAATGTGAAATCATTTAGCCACAAAAATCAGTTACTTTTCAGCTTGAAATCATTTTGCCATAAAAATCAAGTTCTTTTCAAGAAATTTAAAAGAAAACATTTTCAAAATTTCAAGTAATTCTTCTCATATCTAAGCAATTTTTACACTTTTTGGGTTCGGTTGTCTTTTCTATTACCATAATTCTGAATCGTCCTCACATAGTTACCAAATCCTTCAGAAAGGTGAGAGTTTCAGGTTTTCCGAATTTCAACTGATCTACCATTTTTCTTTCACTTTAAGGAACTATCATAAGTCTCCCAGGGACCCGTAGCGGTGCTTGTAAACGGATATATGCGACCATCAAATCCCCAATCGATGCCTCCAAATCTTCAAATACAATACAGTTATCTCCATCCTAATGTAATTGCGTGTATTAACAATGTTTATTACATTAATTTTTATTGAAATAAACATCGAAAGAGCGAATTGCAATATTACTCCACCTGGAATATAGTCCCATTATATAATAAACAATAATCCATAAATTATCGCCTGGATTTAAAAAAAAACGAAGATTTTATTATGCTATCATAAAATATTTCATTTTATCGCAAGAGAAATAATTTGGCATGAACGATTTTTTTTTTCAATTTCAAAAGTTCATATCATTTTACTAGATCTAGGACAATATGGCGCCGACAAACGAGGTTTCTGACTGTCAGAGCAAAGGATATTTGTAATTTATTGAGGATTACCGGATTTGGAAATATGGTGGCGTAACATTGATATAATGGGTTGTTTCTGTTGAATATTTTTAGCTAATCAGCTAATCAGATGATTGGTTACTTGTCAAAAATGTGATTATCTATCAGTTGTGCATTCGATCTCGGATATGGCATCATGTAAAATAGCATTTTCTGTATTCCATAGGACATTTAAAGGAACCGCCAAATCAAATGGATAATTGAACGGATATTTTCATTATCATATGACGATCATTTCATTTGAACAACATATTCTGGAGTTTCAAGGCTAAACTTCTGGAAAATGTTTGTGGGTTGATTTATAATTTAATATACTTAACTCTGAACATTTGTCGGATGTTTGAGGATGTTAACAAAACTTTCTGGTAAGCTCTTTTTATGGCAATGTCTTTTATGTTAGAGATAACATTTGAAATGTTTGTAGCATGTGTGCTGTCGTCTGCAAGATGCTCATCGAAATCTTCATCTTGAATGTCTCTGTTTCATTTATGTAATAAGACACTTGTCACTTTCCTCGTCGTTGTGTGAGATTTTGTTGTTCGCCTTCAACGTTGTGTCGCCTCGGGCCGAACTTTTACAATCAAACACAGAAGTAAATATATGTTGAAGTGATGTGTATTGCCTCCATTTTGTTTCGAAAACAATGCGTAGGAATCGTGTCAATTTCAGGAATGTCAACCGTGAAATCTATACCTTGAAAATTATAGTATTAACCAATCAGAAAATAGGATTAATGACAAACTACATTAGAATTTGATATAGATATCACTAGAGAAATGAACATTTTGCAATATATCTCCCTTATTTCAATGATGACCCCATATTTTAATTTTTATATGTAAGCTATATAATGATTTCAAAACACACGCAAAGTATGAATAAAATCTATAATAGATTTTGTAAAGCTATCCTCTAATACAGTCATTTTCACTATCATTTCTATGTAAAATTATTAAATTTTCATTTTCAGTTTTTGCGCTTAAATGCACGATGACCTCCAAATTTTATTTCATATTTTGAACAATAATACGATTATGTTTCTTAACAGAAAATTTCACAAATTCTATAATAGTAAAATATTACCTTGAATGAATAGCAACTATTGTCATAATTGCAATACATAGGGAATAATACATGGCAACTGAAATCCGTATCACATGCCGTATCATCCCGAGTTACCAATATCAACCCATGTATTATACAGTTTATCATATATTCAAACAGAGGACTACTTAATCCACAAAAAAAATACCGAAAAAATTGAAATCGGTAAGAGAAAATGCATGTATTTTGTGAAGAAGACAATTTCAAAATGAGCGGAAAGGACTGGAGGTGGTTGGAATTAAATCTAACATGCAAAGGAAAAAGGTTCGCTAGATTTTTTTTAAATCGATTATCACAAAAAATTTCACACCAAACAAATTTTTGTTACCCCAAAAAAATTTCTACCCCTAATTTTTTTCACCCCCAAAAAATTTTTACCCCCATTTTCTTTTTAAAAAATAAGTTGAATTAAAAACAAAAATGTTTTTGGAAAAAGGGTATGATACAGGTCTAGTCATGCGATAAAGGGTATGTGATGAAGGGTTAGCCATGCGATAAAGGGTATGTGATAAAGGGTTAGCCATGCGATAAAGGGTATGATGTCATAGTGTGAATACAGAATGAAAGTCATGCACTGTATCACATATTCAAAACGTCTGTTTTATTACTAATCATATGATAAAAATGTCTTATGGATGTCGGCATGATCCCTGTTACAGATTGCTGTTACATGATCGCTGTTACAGATTGCTGTTACATGATCGTTGTTACAGATTGCTGTTACATCATCGCTGTTATAGATTGCTGTTATATCATCGCTGTTACAGATTGCTGTTACATCATCGCTGTTACAGATTGCTGCTACATCATCGCTGTTACATATTGTTGTTACATGATTGCTGTTATATCATCGCTGTTACAGATTGCTGTTACATTATCGCTGTTACAGATTGCTGTTACATGATCGCTGTTACAGATTGCTGTTACATGATCGATGTTACAGATTGCTGTTACATGATCACTGTTACAGATTGTTGTTACATGATCGCTGTTACAGATTTGGTGGCTGCACTCAGGCGCGGCTAGACACCAATGTTTCATGGAGGATAAGAAAAACACATACACAGAAAGTAAATAGAATGTAATTCACAGTAATCATAACGTTTGTGTTTTCTTTACATTACTTTAAGCTCTCTAAACCAAATCATGTAAGCTGTTGTCAAGATTTTATATGTTGCTCTCATTTTTATTTTAAGTTGCTACGGGTCATGCGAGTGGCAAAAGTTTCATTTCTTAGAGATTTAATTTTACACAATGTTTACACACAGTTTACACAATGTCAATTGATTGTGTAATATGTAAAATGCTTGATTGACGGCACTGTCATGAGAGGATGTGCATTTGATTGGTTGCATAAAATTAAAACTATCCAATCAAATCTAAAATCGTTTCAGTTCATTGCGTTCAACGAATTCCTCTACATACTACGCTGTCAATCAGTTATACCCCTATCACACTTGGCCATGATCGCACTACGACTGAGAAAAAAAATTGGGATCGTGGTGCAATCGGGGTCGTCGTAGTATGGTCGTAGTAGGATCGTAGAAAGGTCTTCATGGTCGTGATGGTCGTAGAACAACTTTGAACATGCTAAAAAAATTGTAGTGCAATCGTGGTTAAATTTGGTCGTAGAAAGATCGCAGTAGAGTCGTGGAAAGGTCGTGATAAGGTCTTTGTGATCGTAGTAGCGTCGTAGATGGATCTTGGGATTCCAATTGAGATGACTGAACTGCGATCACAGTACGATGCTACTACGATCTCATTACGACCATTCCGATTGTACTACGATCTCATTACGACCGTTGTGATTCTACTACGACCATTCCGCGTTCCGGCCACGATCACAACACGATTAAAAGATTTAACTACGATATATAAGACCTAATTACGAGTTCATGTCGGCTTTATTACGACTTTACCGCAATCATGCAATAACCGTACCATAATGAAGATAAAATATCGACTTGCAAAACACCGCAGCATATTTAATGTTGTAGTAATTGGTATGATGAATCGACTGTAAGAATTGGGATACGAAACCAAAAAAAATTTGCAGGCGTTCGTGCACACTCACCGACCAAGCAATCATCTTCCATCGTTCAAGGAAACCGAACTTCTGGACTGCATAAGTTTAATGCATTTTAATGCAATTTGGTTTGTGTTCATGGAATCAACCCTATAGGGCATAAAAAGGCATTTTAAATAAAGTTTAATTTATTATTTTCATGTTCTATTAAGAAAAAGAAGAATGAAGTTGATCAATAATTTTATGAGTTTTCTTTGATCTCGTGAGGCAAATACTTTCAATGTAAAAAATGGATAACAGGAAACACCTACAATGGCTGAACATTATAATTACATGACACAATCTGCTATGGAACTACACATTGTTTCTGAAACTTCAAATATTGTCTCCAATAATAGACTCGATAACAAGTTGGCTCGTCCAGAAAAAAACTTCTGAGCTATTACTGTAAAATGCATTTGAAATGCCCCTCCCTACCACGCCTCTCAACGATTTGAGTTGAATGTTGTCGGAATGAGTTAAATTTCAGGAAAATGGATAAAGTGTATGTTGCATAATATTTATATCAACTGTGGTCAAGATTGTGATGACATCGTCGTAGAATCGTAGTAGGGTCTAGTAACGTTGTGATAGAATCGTGGTTTCGTCGTGATGGAAGCGTATACGTAGTAAGGTCGTGATTCAGTCGGGATAGTCGTGGAAAGGTCGCAGTAAAGACTTAATGGTCGTAGTGAAGTCGTCGCTAAGTCATGGTTACATCGTAGAAATGTCAAAATTTTTCCGAATGTACCATGCACGACCTCTCTACGACCTTAAAATCTTGCAGGTCGTGGTAAGGTCTTCATAGTCTTGGCGCAGTGTGACACGGGCATTATCAAGAATGTTTTTTTCTCCGCGGTCAGTCTTTCAGGACGTCATTTAAATATCTTTTAAATGGAACTTTTGCAACCTGCCTAAATGAATACCGAAGCAAAAATTATCAAAGGGAGAATTCCAAAATCAGAAATCCATAATAAAGGCAATGCATATCCGACACGAATTGAGACAGCATAACAAAGAAAAACAAATAAACAAAAATGAAAAAGATTGCTACAAATTACAGCTCTAACAGTGTGAACAACTACAAACATAATCTGCTCGTATTACGTTTTACTGAAATAGACTGTAGTTTCTTTATTGAAATAGACTGTAGGTTCCTAGTATCATTCTGTTCTTTAATCTCTGTACAGAAATTTGAATTCATCTGACATATTTTCGCTATTTGTTCATAACCAAAACTGCAACATGAATATTCGTTCAGACATACAGCTGCACACTCTATTAACGATTTTCCGCTCTAAATGTAATATTTACTCACTGCTAACAAACTTGTATGTTTTTCCACTGTATAGTTTCGGTATGATTCGTTGGAAGAAACAGCGTAAAATACAACAAGTAACACGAACAATTTTATTTGTTTCCTCCGAAATAAACATGTCTGTGTATTGCCGGACAAATAAATAGTATGAAATTAAGCAAAATGACATAAAGTAAGCAAGATTCTCGTAATCAAAACAAATAAAAAGAGGGTATTTAATTTTAAAAATTTAGAATCGAGTCCATATACAATCAATATACTAGTATATGAGGTGTCAAAATTAAATCGATTCTAATGAACATAAATAGTTCAACTTAAGACTTCTTCCAAGGGACAACAAGTTGTATCAATACTATATGTAGTTTCTAACATTGTTTCCCGTTTATTGCATATATTTCTATAATCGAGATAGTAAAGTTTCAAGTTTTAAAGTTTGATGTTTACTAAGAACGTTAGAACTTGAAAATTAACTATCGAGATTTAAAAATTATGGTGTATCATCTAAAACAAAATTTAATCTATTTTTGGTCACTGTGACCTTGACCTTTGACCTACATTCTTAAAAATCAATAAGGTTCTTCTCCTCCTTGAAACAAACAATATCAGGCCGATAAGTGATTCTTATTAAAACAAAGAAGCCAATCATTAAACACACAAGAAAGGCCTACTTGAATTGTTTTCCGTACTAACAAATTTCAAAAAGTTGTTTCTGATGATAAAAATTTACCTTTTTGTATCATGTATTGTATTTCATAACATAAAACAATATTGTAAACGTTCGAAGTTTGATTATAAGTTTGCAATAATGGCGTAAATTGCGGTTAAAGTGTATATTTGTGGGTGTCTAACATAAAACAATATTGTAAACGTTCGAAGTTTGATTATAAGTTTGCAATAAGGGCGTAAATTGCGGTTAAAGTGTATATTTGTGGGTGTCTATCATTATGGATGAACAAAATATACATCTTCGGATTTTCTCAAAAATATAATACTAATTTATAAAGAATTTGTTAATACGTATGCACAATTTTGTTTCCGTCCTTCCACGCAGTGCTTCTGAAAAAAAATCTAAAGTTAACTCATTCTTTTAGCAACCCCACGCTATTTTTATTGAAAACATCTTACAATTTAAAAGTACAATACCAGCCCATTGATAGTTTTTATTTTGGAAATGTGGTTGTACTGAATGCATCATTCCTATGTGATTTATATACCCGACCAAGCTAAATACCCAACCGTTACTATGCACAATTTCAGTTTCTACATTATGAATAATATATTATTTGGACGAGTCTAACGCCTCGCCCAAATAATATATTATTACAAATTTTAACCCCCCCAAAAAACCCTCAAAAGACCTAAAAATGACATAAGTTTTATCAAAAAAAGCAAAAACAGCACAAAAAACCCTATATTTTTTGACCCTCAAAAAAAAAAGGCACAAAAACACCCCCCAAAATAGTTACACAGAAAAAGTGAAAAAAATTTTTGACCTCCCCTACCAAAAAAAAAACAGTCAGAGGTGTAAAAAAGATACACAGAAAAAGTTATAAAATTTTTTAAATACCCGGGAGTACACCGAAGAAGAAATTCTAGTGCGGGTCTAAAACAGTATAAAAAATTTTTAAAACTGAGTCACCTGTAATTCTTGTTCATAAAAAGAACCTATTATTTCTTCACCTTTTAAATCTTTTATTTTATAAGTAATAGGGTTTGTATTTAAAACTTTTTCAATTATAAATATTTCTTTTGTCCATCGAGTTGTATAACCCTTTTCAAAATGACCTTTCTTTTTTGTTATTCTTACTCTATATCCTACTTTAAATTTAGGTTTTTTAGTTTTTTCTTCTTTTTCTGGATATAAATTTTTATACACTCTTGATTTATTTTTTAATTTACTCGCTTCAACCGGCGTCATTTTAATTGAAGAATGTACCGTATTATTATAGTTTTTAACTAATTGATCTAATACGTCATAATATTTAAAAGTTCCAGAGGCTGTAAAATATCTAAACATATGTTGTTTCATCGTTCCTATCCATCTTTCTACTACGCTAGATTTTTCTTCATTTTCTGTTGAATATAACTTTATGTTATTATCTTTTAACAATTCTTTTACCTGTCGATTATAAAATTCAGAGCCTTTATCTGACCAAATATACGTTGGTTTTCTTTCTTTAAATAATGTTTTAAATGCTTCACTTACCGTTATTCCCGTTTTATTTTTCAATGGAATTAACCAACCATATTTACTAAATACATCTATAACTGCTAATAAATATTTATAGTGTTTATTTTGTTTTGAATATTTTTGCATATCTACCAAATCAACTGCCCATGTCTGATCAATAGAATGAACATAAACACGTCTTTTAGGAAAAACACTTACAACCCTGCGATGTAATTCATCTGCTAATCTATTTGTTAGATTTGTAAGCACCATTTTGAATAAAAAAATTTTCTTTTTAAAAAATGACAGAAGGAAAAATTTGTAC
>MJUU01059301.1:0-21247 GCA_002080025.1 Modiolus philippinarum | reverse complement strand
GATTTCATATTTTTAGTACCTTGTATGGACCTTTCCGAATACTTGTTAGTTTAGAAGAACAGCCAGATACCTTAATGGGATTAATATACATAGACTTCATTTTTCTTGTTTAAATGTTCACAAGACAACATGCCATCATGATATCTTTTCTGTCTTCGCATCCCTTCAGATAATTTGCTTCTAAAAAATTATTGGCTTCTTCCATTCTCTTTCGATTCCCAAGCCCACCAATTGTCTTGAATGTTCTTTATACATAAATTATGGTATGTGGCATTTCATACATTATGTCTAACGGAGTACGGACTTCTCTCCCAAACATAAGACTATTTGGTGTTTGTCTTGTAGTCATATGCTCCACTGACATATAAAACATATGCCCCTTTTTGGCCCTTTATCTGGCAAATACAAATTCTGTATATACCATCATAACGTAGGGTATATAATTATTTAGTCCTTCTGGTGTACTGATACACAAGTACTTAACATAGTAATAAGCTTGTTGTTTATCTTTCCACCCTTCCACCCGACACATAATGAGTTTTTGCTTCCTTAAGTGCAAGATTTCGCACATCTCTTTGAATAACTTGCTTTCATACTTGGGTCCTTGGTTAGAGTGGATGACAGAAAGTACCCTTAACTTAACTATCACATCTTCAACTATAATTTTAGTAACCCGCTACTTGCTTCCATGCTTGGCACTAAAAAGCTTTTGGGCATTTTGTGAAGTAGTCGGAGACTACCAATGTGTATCGATTGCTATTGTCAGTAGATTCTCAGTAGTGGGTGTTTGCCAAGTATATTTTTTGCGACCTTTTCCATAGGTGAACTTGTCTCCACAATTCTCATGGATGCACGTCATGTTTACTGCGAACTTTACCTAATGGAAGACTTTTCGAACCCAGTAATATGGTTTATCACATCTGCTTGCAAGCCAATAATATCTGTCTTACTCTCTCAATGGTCTTCCTGACTCCAAGATGACTTGAGGGTTTCTTGTGATGACAGAAGTTGAAAATTGTCCGTTTCTCAAACATTGAGACTACAACTTGTAGTTTGATTATATTCTCGTTATCATTCCCTCTTTCATAATTTAGCAATCTCCTAGTTCTGTGTAAAGTGGTTTCTGACCTACCATCAATAAAGACCTAATAAGCTTTAAGTCCGGATCTTGTGACTGCAGTTCTGTCAAAGAGAACTCGTCATCACTAATTATGTCCATTAATTTTTCAGCAGATTTTGTAACAACGGCTACCTTGTTACCTTTCCCTTCTTTTTCTTCTTTATGTTCCCAGTCGTATGTGTATCCACACTGACGACCTGGGATTTTACTCATTACTATGTGTCTGCATTGTGGTGTCGTGTACCCAATCTATGATGGATTTCAAAGTCATATGTACTGAGAACTTCTATCCATTTACCCAACTGTCGCTTAGGATTTCTTAATGAACTGTTGTCCTTTCGGATTATACCGGTATACTTCCTTCTGAGAAAATATTACTTGTAATGCTTTATACGATATTGACCACAGCCAGCAGTTCTTTGCGGGTAACACAGAACCTCTTCGGTTTCGATAGTGTGCAGCCTGAATATAACACTACGCATTCTTTCACATCATCGGACACCCGTGACAACACAGCTCTGATGGCTTGGTAACTTGCATCTGCGTCAATTATTAAACCTCTTGTGAAATCAGGATGTGTCGGAATTGGGACGTTCGTCAACTTTGTCTGTAACTGATCAAATGTTTCCTGACACTCTTTACCCTTTCTGTCAAGGTATGCAGACTTCTTGCAATGGATGCAAAGTTTCTTATACACTTCCTGTAGTAGTTGCTTACCCGACAAGAAAACGAACCTCAGACACATTAGTACGTACGGGCTAGTCTTGTATCACCTTAATCTTGTCTGGGTCTGTTGTTGTTTCTTCTTTTGAGACATGTGTCGTAATCAACGGACTTTGGTGATACACAAGGGTGCACTTCTTAGTATTCAGCTTAGGTCCTGCAGCTTTAATTCTATCAAACATTTGGGGGATTGTTATTATTTCTTTCACTGCTTTCCCAAAGACGTTTATGTCGTCCATGTACTCAAGATAGTCTTCCATTGCAACCCATCAAGAGCAGTTTCCATCCATCATTCGAAAGTTAGAGCTGCACAACACAATTCAAAAAGCATGACACTAAATTGAAACAACCCTCTCTTGGTTGCAAATGCATTCTTGTGTTTATCTCTTTCCAATAATTCTACTTCCCAGTACCTAATAAACCAGTCTAAAGTACTACCTCAATTTTGCCAGTTAAATGGTCAGGAGCCTCTTGTATCTTTGGCGGTGGAAATAGGCGTTTTTGATGGTGACGCTATTGAGGCGCATATAATCAATGCAGAATCGTTCCTTTTAAGTAATTTTTTTTTTACCAAATTACAATTCCCCAGCTCCTCTGCCCATGGACTGTTTCACGTCTCAATTACGTTGTTGGATGATATTTTGTCAAACTTTCATTTAGAACATAATTCAAATGAAAGAGAGTACGTCTGGGGCTCTTTGAAAGATCTTGCATTACCTTTGCGTTTCAGTAAGTTCGTCCGACCTACGTCATTGCCCGACTTGGCGAACAAAGTTATATATTAAAAGAGACATGACCTTGGTTTTTCTCTTGTTCTAAACTCTGTCACAGATATCTTTGTCCGGTCTTAGTGGCCCATCATGCGCTGTCTCACTAGCTGTACAAAGCTGACAATTGTTGTACCATTATAGACCTTTCTAGCTTAATGTTCCAATTCACGAGCCGAACCGATATCCTTTCACTACTTTTGATAAGGGTCCTATCAGTCAAAGTTTTTAGCTCACCTGGCTATTGCCAGGGTGAGCTTTTGCCATCACTTTGCTTCCGTCCGTCCGGCGTAAACTTTTCATTCAAAGATCTCATCTGAAACTACTGGGCCAATTTGAACCAAATTTGGCCACAATAGTCCTTGGGTGGTCCCCTACAAAAAAGGTGTTTTTCAGGTGCGTGCCATATATAAGATGGCCGCTAGCGGGAAACATAGTTTTAACGTTGGACCCTATGGGAAAGAACATTCAAAGATCTTCTTCTCTGAAACTCCTGAGCCAATTGGCACCAGACTTTGCCAATTTAGTCTTTTGGTGGTCCCTTACAAAATAGGTGTTTTTCAGGTCCATGCGATATCCAATATGGCCGTTTTTTGACAATTTGACGAATCATAGTAAAAAGCGTCATTAAATGATCCCCTTCCAAAAAGGTGTCCGGTGATGGACACTTTATCCAAGAAGACCGACTTCTAGGGGGAACATAGTTTAATGTTTTACAATTTTTCGACACATTTAAAGATCTTCTCTGAGAAAACTGCCAACTAAGTAAAATTATTTCACAAAACGTCTTTGGCGAACCTTCCCTTTCTAAATTGTGTTCCTGGGGTTTGCACCCCTATTCAAGAATGTAAGGCGGGTAACATAGTTAAACATTGGACCTTATGTTAAAAAATTCTCTGAATCAACTGGGTCACTCGAAACTTTGTCACCTCTAGATGGTACCATTAAAGAGTCAGGAAGGTCCGTTACTCATCCAAGATGACCACCAGTAGGAAACATAGTTTATAGCATTGGACATTTTGGAAATATTTATCAAATGTAGCATAATTAGATGGACAAATGTAATGTACATGGGAGCTGGAAAGTACATATGAAATGGAAGTGATTACTTCAATACAGCCATATAACAATGTGAAAATTTCCATCCGCAAGGTGACAATGAGTGTTAGATACTGCACTCATGGGCTTATGTAGCAGAGTTCAAAATAACAATACTAAATTGGCTTTTTGATTTGTTCTGGTCTTAATACTAAATTTCTAGATTTAGTGCTTAAGTAAAAATTTGAGGAACTCTGTTGTCCTTGAAATGTTTTGGCAAACACAAGCAAACACAAGCACGAGGACGTATACAAATACTCTTTTTGATTTTTATCTGAAAAGGTGTTTGCTTTAAACTTTTAAACTTGTGCATATATAAATATTCAAAATATTGTTTCGTAAATATTTTGCAAAGGTAGAAACCAATAACAGATCGATATGTCTACAAACGTTTTATGTCCTTTTAACGGGAATATTCAATCAAACTAATACGAATTTAGGGGAAAATGTGGGCTTTAACACTAAGGCTCAAGGCTCCAACACTAAGGCATTTGGCTCTGGGCACCGCATATATGTGCTATGAGAATTATGGCGCCCGTATTATTACCGAAACAAATCTAAGTAAATTAAATATTACTGAGCGGCGGCAACCCGCTATTGGGCACACTTCGTCGGTCACTCTTATTCGAAAAATGCAGGGCGAAAGGATTTTTTTAACGCCGGGGAGAGCCTTCGCCATTTTATTCTGCGGAAATTCGGGACTTACACTGACGGGGATAAGGGATTAGCATTGGGACTCTTTTAGTCTCTTCTTTTACCACGGTTAATCTCTCGGTCGAAATTCAGAGATTCACGTATTTCATCCTCCATTGGTTCTTCTGAGAATTCTGCATTGTCACTTTCAGGGTTGTGTTACCGTTCCTCATTGTCAGTAAATAAATAACAAAAATACCGAAGTAACTGTTAATTTATCTTCTGCATATGCGCATTTCGACAACTTTTGTCTCATTAGTGCAGAAAAAACCAGTAAGAGACTCATCTAAAATTTCAATGTCTTTTTCTTAGATGTTGACCCCTTTTCATCCGTATTCTACTGATGTGTATTCGTTCTGGTCTTCCTTTTCGACCACAATTAATCTAGTTTTCATATTTTCAGTACCTTGCATGGACCTTTCAAAATACTTGTTAGTTTAGAAGAACAGCCAGATACCTTAAAGGGATTAATATACATAGACTTCATTTTTCTTGTTTAAATGTTCATAAGACAACATGCCATCATGATATCTTTTCTGTCTTCGCATCCCTTCAGATAATTTGCTTCTAAAAAAATTATTGGCTTCTTCCATTCTCTCTTTCAATTCCCAAGCCCACCAATTGTCTTGAATGTTCTTTATACATAAATTATGGTATGTGGCATTTCATACATTATGTCTAACGGAGTACGGACTTCTCTCCCAAACATACGACTATTTGGTGTTTGTCTTGTAGTCATATGCTCCACTGACATATAAAACATATGCCCCTTTTGGGCCCTTTATCTGGCAAATACAAATTCTGTATATACCATCATAACGTAGGGTATATAATTATTTAGTCCTTCTGGTGTTCTGATACACAAGTACTTAACATAGTAATAAGCTTATTGTTTATCTTTCCACCATACCACCCGACACATAATGGGTTTTTGCTTCCTTAAGTGCAAGATTTCGCACATCTCTTTGAATAACTTGCTTTCATACTTGGGTCCTTGGTTAGAGTGGATGACAGAAGGTACCCCTAAATTTAACTATCACATCTTCAACTATAATTTTAGTAACCCGCTACTTGCTTCCATGCTTGGCACTAAAAAGCTTTTGGGCATTTTGTGAAGTAGTCGGAGACTACCAATGTGTATCGATTGCTTTTGTCAGTAGATTCTCAGTAGTGGGAGTTTGCCAAGTATATTTTTTGCGACCTTTTCCATAGGTGAACTTGTCTCCACAATTCTCATGGATGCACGTCATGTTTACTGCGAACTTTTCCTACTGGAAGACTTCTCGAACCCAGCAATATGATTTATCACATCTGCTTGCAAGCCAATAATATCTGTCTTACTCTCTCAATGGTCTTCCTGACTCCAAGATGACTTGAGGCTTTCTTGTGATGACAGAAGTTGAGGATTGTCCGTTTCTCAAACATTGCGACTACAGCTTGTAGTTTGATTATATTCTCGTTATCATTCCCTCTGTGTTTCATAATTTAGCAATCTCCTAGTTCTGTGTAAAGTGGTTTCTGACCTACCATCAATTAGGACCTAATAAGCTTTAAGTCCGGATCTTGTGACTGCAGTTCAGTCAAGGAGAACTCGTCAACACTAATTATGTCTATTAATTTTCAGCAGATTTTGTAACAACGGCTACCTTGTTACCTTCCTCTTCTTTTTCTTCTTAATGTTCCCAGTCGTATGTGTATCCACACTGACGACCTGGGATTTTACTCATTACTATGTGTGCATTGTGGTGTCGTGTACCCAATCTATGATGGATTTCAAAGTCATATGTACTGAGAACTTCTACCCATTTACCCAACTGTCGCTCAGGATTTCTTAATGAACTGTTGTCCTTTCGGATTATACCGGTATACTTCCTTCTGAGAAAATATTACTTGTAATGCTTTATACAATATTGACCACAGCCAGCAGTTCTTTGCGGGTAACACAGAACCTCTTCGGTTTCGATAGTGTGCAGCCTGAATATGACACTACGCATTCTTTCACATCATCGGACACCAGTGACAACACAGCTCCGATGGCTTGGTAACTTGCATCTGCGTCAATTATTAAACCTCTTGTGAAATCAGGATGTGTCGGAATTGGGACGTTCGTCAACTTTGTCTGTAACTGATCAAATGCTTCCTGACACTCTTTACCCTTTCTGTCAAGGTATGTAGACTTCTTGCAATGGATGCAAAGTTTCTTATGCACTTCCTGTAGTAGTTGCCTTACCCGACAAAAAAAAAACGAACCTCAGACACATTGGTACGTACGGGCCAGTCTTGTATCACCGTAATCTTGTCTGGGTCTGTTGTTCCTTCTTTTGACACAATGTGTCTTAATCAACGGACTTTGGTGATACACAAGGGTGCACTTCTTAGTATTCAGCTGAGGTCCTGCAGCTTTTATTCTATCAGACAGTTGGGGGATTGTTATTATTTCTTTCACTGCTTTCCCAAAGACGTTTATGTCGTCCATGCACTCAAGATAGTCTTCCATTGCAACCCATCAAGAGCAGTTACCATCAATCATTCGAAAGTTAGAGCTGCACAACACAACTCAAAAAGCAAGACACTAATTTGAAACAACCCTCTCTTGGTTGCAAATGAATTCTTGTGTTACCTCTGTCCAATAATTCTACTTGCCAGTACCTAATAAACCAGTCTAAAGTACTGCCTCAATTTTGCCAGTTAAATGGCCAGGAGCCTCTTGTATCTTTGGCGGTGGATATAGGCGTTTTTGATGGTGACGCTATTGAGGCGCATATAATCAATGCAGAATCGTTACTTTAAGTCATTTTTTTTTACCAAATTACAATTCCCCAGCTCCTCTGCCAATGGACTGTTTGACGTCTCAATTACGTTGTTGGCTGATATTTTATCACACTTTCATTTACGACAGAATTCAAATGAAAGAGAGTACGTCTGGGGCTCTTTGAAAGATCTTGCATTACCTTTGCGTTTCACTAAGTTCGTCAGACCTACGTCATTGCCCGACTTGGCGAACAAAGTTATATATTAAAAGAGACATGACCTTGGTTTTTCTCTTGTTCTAAGCTCTGTCACATAGTTATCTAGGTCCGGCCTTAGTGGCCCATCATGCGCTGTCTCACTAGCTGTACAAAGCTTCCAATTGTTATGCCATCATAGACCTTTCTAGCTTTATGTTCCAATTCACGAGCCGAACCGATATCCTTTCGCTACTTTTGATAAGGGTCCTATCAGTCAAAGTTTTTAGCTCACCTGGCTAATGCCAGGGTGAGCTTCTGCCATCACTTTGCCTCCGTCCGTCCGGCGTAAACTTTTCATTCAAAGATCTTCTCATCTGAAACTACTGGGCTAATTTGAATTAAATTTTTAGTCCTGGGTAGTCTCCTACAAAAAGGTGTTTTTCAGGTCCGTGCGATATCTAAGATGGCCACCAGAGGGAAACGTAGTTTTAACGTTGGACCCTATGGGAAAGCACATTCAAAGATCTTCTTCTCTGAAACTACTGAGCCAATTGGCACCAAACTTGGCCAATTTAGTCTTTTGGTGGTCCCTTACGAAATAGGTGTTTTTTAGGTCCATGCGATATCCAATATGGCCGTTTTTTGACAATTAGACGAATCATAGTAACAAGCGTCATTAAATGATCCCCTTCCAAAAAGGTGTCCGGTGATGGACACTTTATCCAAGATGACCGACTTCTAGGGGGAACATAGTTTAATATTTTACAATTTTTCGACGCATTGAAAGATCTTCTCTGAGAAAACTGCCAACTAAGTAAAATTATTTTACAAAACGTCTTTGGCGAACCTTCCCTTTCTAAATTGTGTTCCTGGGGTTTGCACCCCTATTCAAGAATGTTAGGCAGGTAACATAGTTAAACATTGGACCTTATGTTAATAACTTTCTCTGAATCAACTGGGTCACTCGAAACTTTGTCACAATTATCTCTAGATGGTAATATTAAAGAGTCAGGAAGGTCCGCTCCTCATCCAAGATGACCACGAGTAGGAAAAATAGTTAAAAGCATTGGACATTTTGGAAATATTTATCAAATGTAGCATAATTAGATGGACAAACTTAATGTTAATTTCCAGCCGCAAGGTGACAATGAGTGTTAGATACTGCACTCATGGGTTCATGTAGCAGAGATCAAAATAACAATACAGAATTAGCTTTTTGATTTGTTCTGGTCTTAATACTAAATTTCTAGATTAAGTGCTTAAGTAAAAATTTGAGGAACTCTGTCGTGCTTTAAATGTTTTGGCAAACACAAGCACGAGGACGTATACAAATACTCTTTTTGATTTTTATCTGAATAACATAAAGGTGTTTGCTTTAAACTTTTAAACTTGTGCATATATAAATATTCAAAATATTGTTTCGTAAATATTTGGAAAGGTAGCAACCAATAACAGATCGATATGTCTACAAACGTTTTCTGTCCTTTTGACGGGAATGCTCAATCAAACTAATACGAATTTAGGGGAAAATGTGGGCTTTAACACTAAGGCTCAAGGCTCCAACACTAGGGCATTTGGCCAAACTTGCTTGGCTCTGGGCTCCGCATATATGTGCTATGAGAATTATGGCGCCCGAATAATTACCGAAACAAATCTAAGTAAATTAAATATTACTGAGCGGCGGCAACCCGCTATTAGGCACACTTCGTCGGTCACTCTTATTCGAAAAATGAAGGGCGAAAGGATTTTTTTTATTCCGGGGAGAGCCTTTGCTATTTCTACCCCCACTTGAAAAGTGGGGAGTATATAGTGATGGGGTTGTCCGTCCGTCCTTCCGTCCGTCCGTTACACCTGAGGGTACCCATCTCTTATCAGCTACTCCTCCTGAACCACTGAATAGATTTTGATGAAACTTAAACACAGTCTTAATGACATAATGTAGATGTGCACCTCCTATTTCAGAATTTGATTTGATTGATTTTTGGGGTTTCCATAGCAAAACATGGACTTAGCCATTACATTACAAGGGGTACCCATCTCTTATCCGCTACTCCACCTGAACCAGTGAACAGATTTTCATGAAACTTTAACACAGTCTTTATGACATAATGTAGATGTGCACCTCTTATTTCAGAATTTGATTTGATTGATTTTTAAGGGTTTCCCATAGCAAAACATGGACTTAGCCATTACATTACAAGGGGGTACCCATCTCTTATCCGCTACTCCTCCTGAACCAGTGAACAGATTTACATGAAACTTTAACACAGTCTTTATGACATAATGTAGATGTGCATCTCCTATTTCATAATTTGATTTGATTGATTTTTAAGGGTTTCCCATAGCACAACATTGACTTAGCCATTACATTACAAGGGGGTACCCATCTGTTATCCGCTACTCCTCCTAAACCAGTGAACAGATTTTCATGAAACTTTAATAAAGTCTTTATGACATAATGTAGATGTGCACCTCCTATTTCAGAATTTGATTTTATTGATTTTTGGGGTTTCCCTTAGCGAAACATGGACTTAGCCATTACATTACAAGGGGGTACCCATCTCTTATCCGCTACTCCTCCTGAACCAGTGAACAGATTTTCATGAAACTTTAACACAGTCTTTATGACATAATGTAGATGTGCACCTCCTATTTCAGAATTTGATTTGATTGATTTTTGGGGTTTTCCATAGCAAAACATGGACTTAGCCATTACATTACGAGGGGGTACCCATCTCTCATCCGCTACTCCTCCTGAACCAGTGAACAAATTTTCATGAAACTTTAACACAGTCTTTATGACATAATGTAGATGTGCACCTTTTATTTCAGAATTTGATTTGATTGATTTTTGGGGTTACCCATAGCAGAACATTGACTTAGCCTTTACATTACAAGAGGGGGGGGTACCCATCTCTTATCCGCTACTCCTCCTGAACCACTGAATAGATTTTCATGAAACTTTAACACAGTCTTTATGACATAATGTAGATGTGCACGTCCTATTTAAGAATTTGATTTGATTGATTTTTGGAGTTTCCCATACCATCTTTCCGTCCGTCCGTCCACTACACCTGAGGGTACTCATCCCTTATCCACTACTCCTCCTGAACCACTGAATAGATTTTGATGAAACAAACACAGTCTTTATGACATAATGTAGATGTGCACCTCCTATTTCAGAATTTGATTTGATTGATTTTTGGGGTTTCCCATGGCAAAACATGGACTAAGCCATTACATTACAAGGGGGTACCCATCTCTTATCCGCTACTCCTCCTGAACCACTGAATAGATTTTCATGAAACTTTAACACAGTTTTTATGACAAAATGTAGATGTGCACCTCCTATTTCAGCAAAACATGGACTTAGCCATAATGGGGTTTCCCATAGCAAAACAAGGACTTAGCCTTTACATTACAAGGGGGTACCCATCTCTTATCCGCTACTCCTCCTAAACCACTGAATAGATTTTCATGAAACTTTAACACAGCCTTTATGACATAATGTAGATGTGCACCTCCTATTTTAGAATTTGATTTATTTTAGAATTTGATTCGATTGATTTTTGGAGTTTCCCATACCAAACCTTGACTTGCCCATTACATTACTAGTGGGTACCCATCTCTTATCCGCTACTCCTCCTGAACCACTGAATATATTTTCATGAAACTTAAGTTCAGTGTTCATGACATCATGTAGATGTGTACCTTATATTTCAGAATTTCATTTGATTGATTTTATAATTTCTGCAATCAAATGGGGTTGTGGGGGGTATTTATTAGTGAGCTTTGCTCACAGTTTTTCTAGTTTATTCTGCGGAAATTCGGGACTTGCACTTACGGGGATTAGGGATTAGCATTGGGACTCTTTTAGTCTCTTCTTTTACGACGGTTAATCTTTACCACGGATAATCTCTTGGTCGAAATTCGGAGATTCACGTATTTCAGCCTCCATTGGTTCTTCTGAGAATTCTGCATTGTCACTTTCAGGGTCGTGTTACCGTTCCTCATTGTCAGTAAGAGACTTATCTAAAATTTCATTGTCTTCTTAGATGTTGACCCCTTTTCGTCCGTATTCTACTGATGTGTATTCGTTCTGGTCTTCCTTTTCGACCACAATTAATCTCATATATGTACAAAGATTTCATATTTTTAGTACCTTGTATGGACCTTTCCGAATACTTGTTACTTTAGAAGAACAGCCAGATACCTTAATGGGATTAATATACATAGACTTCATTTTTCTTGTTCAAATGTTCACAAGACAACATGCCATCATGATATCTTTTCTGTCTTCGCATCCCTTCAGATAATTTGCTTCTAAAGAAATTATTGGCTTCTTCCATTCTCTCTTTCGATTCCCAAGCCCACCAATTGCCTAGAATGTTCTTTATACATAAATTATGGTATGTGGCATTTCATACATTATGTCTAACGGAGTACGGACTTCTCTCCCAAACATAAGACTATTTGATGTTTGTCTTGTAGTCATATGCTCCACTGACATATAAAACATATGCCCCTTTTGGGCCCTTTATCTGGCAAATACAAATTCTGTATATACCATCATAACGTAGGGTATATAATTATTTAGTCCTTCTGGTGTTCTGATACACAAGTACTTAACATAGTAATAAGCTTATTGTTTATCTTTCCACCATACCACCCGACACATAATGGGTTTTTGCTTCCTTAAGTGCAAGATTTCGCACATCTCTTTGAATAACTTGCTTTCATATTTGGGTCCTTGGTTAGAGTGGATGACAGAAGGTACCCTAAACTTAACTATCACATCTTCAACTATAATTTTAGTAACCCGCTACTTGCTTCCATGCTTGGCACTAAAAAGCTTTTGGGCATTTTGTGAAGTAGTCGGAGACTACCAATGTGTATCGATTGCTACTGTCAGTAGATTCTCAGTAGTTGGAGTTTGCCAAGTATATTTTTGCGACCCTTTCCATAGGTGAACTTGTCTCCACAATTCTCATGGATGCACGTCATGTTTACTGCGAACTTTTCCTACTGGAAGGCTTTTCGAACCCAGCAATATGGTTTATCACATCTGCTTGCAAGCCAATAATATCTGTCTTACTCTCTCAATAGTCTTCCTGACTCAAAGATGACTTGAGGGTTTCTTGTGATGACAGAAGTTGAGGATTGTCCGTTTCTCAATCATTTAGACTACAGCTTGTAGTTTGATTATATTCTCGTGATCATTCCCTCTGTGTTTCATAATTTAGCAATCTCCTAGTTCTGTGTAAAGTGGTTTCTGACCTACCATCAATTAAGACCTAATAAGCTTTAAGTCCGGATCTTGTGACTGCAGTTCTGTCAAAGAGAACTCGTCATCACTAATCATGTCCATTAATTTTTCAGCAGATTTTGTAACAACGACTACCTTGTTACCTTCCTCTTCTTTTTCTTCTTAATGTTCCCAGTCGTATCAGGATTTCTTAATGAACTGTTGTCCTTTCGGATTATACCGGTATACTTCCTTCTGAGAAAATATCACTTCTAATGCTTTATACGATATTGACCACAGCCAGCAGTTCTTTGCGGGTAACACAGAACCTCTTCGGTTTCGATAGTGTGCAGCCTGAATATGACACTACGCATTCTTTCACATCATCGGACACCTGTGACAACACAGCTCCGATGGCTTGGTAACTTGCATCTAAGTCAATTATTAAACCTCTTGTGAAATCAGGATGTGTCGGAATTGGGACGTTCGTCAACTTTGTCTGTAACTGATCAAATGCTTCCTGACACCCCTTACCCTTTCTGTCAAGGTATGCAGACTTCTTGCAATGGATGCAAAGTTTCTTATGCACTTCCTGTAGTAGTTGCCTTACCCGACAAAAAAACGACCTTCAGACACATTGGTACGTACGGGCCAGTCTTGTATCACCGTAATCTTGTCTGGGTCTGTTGTTCCTTCTTTTGACACAATGTGTCGTAAACAACGGACTTTGGTGATACACAAGGGTGCACTTCTTAGTATTCAGCTGAGGTCCTGCAGCTTTTGTTCTATCAAACATTTGGGGGATTGTTATTATTTCTTTCACTGCTTTTCCAAAGACGTTTATGTCGTTCATGTACTCAAGATAGTCTTCCATTGCAACCCATCAAGAGCAGTTTCCATCAATCATCCTAAAGTTAGAGCTGCACAACAGAACCCAAAAAGCATGACGCTAAATTGAAGCAACCCTCTCTTGGTTGCAAATGCATTCTTGTGTTTATCTCCTTCCAATAATTCTACTTGCCAGTACCTAATAAACCAGTCTAAAGTACTGCCTCAATTTTGCCAGTTAAATGGTCAGGAGCCAATTTTGCCAGTTAAATGGTCAGGAGCCTCTTGTATCTTTGGCGGTGGATATAGGCGTTTTTGATGGTGACGCTATTGAGGCGCATATAATCAATGCAGAATCGTTACTTTAAGTCATTTTTTTACCAAATTACAATTCCCCAGCTCCTCTGCCCATGGACTGTTTGACGTCTTAATTACGTTGTTGGCTAATATTTTGTCAAACTTTCATTTACAACATAATTCAAATGAAAGAGAGTACGTCTGGGGCTCTTTGAAAGATCTTGCATTACCTTTGCGTTTCACTAAGTTCGTCCGACCTACGTCATTGCCCGACTTGGCGAACAAAGTTATATATTAAAAGAGATATGACCTTGGTTTTTCCCTCGTTCTAAACTCTGTCACATAGTTATCTAGGTCCGGCCTTAGTGGCCCATCATGCGCTGTCTCACTAGCTGTACAAAGCTTCCAATTGTTGTACCATTATAGACCTTTCTAGCTTAATGTTCCAATTCATGAGCCGAACCGATATCCTTTCATTACTTTTGATAAGGGTCCTATCAGTCAAAGGTTTTAGCTCACCTGGCCAATGCCAGGGTGAGCTTTTGCCATCACTTTGCGTCCGTCCGTCCGGCGTAAACTTTTCATTCAAAGATCTTCTCATCTGAAACTACGAGGCCAATTTGAACCAAATTTTTAGTCCTTGGATGGTCCCCTACAAAAAAGGTGTTTTTCAGGTCCGTGCGATATCTAAGATGGCCGCCAGCGGGAAACATAGTTTTAACGTTGGACCCTATGGGAAACACATTCAAAGATCTGCTTCTCTGAAACTACTGAGCCAAGTGGCACAAAACTTGGCCACAATAGTCCTTTGGTGGTCCCTTACAAAAAGGTGTTTTTCAGGTCCGCGCGATATCCAAGATGACAGCCAGCGGAAACATAGTTTTAACGTTGGACCCTATGGGAAAGCACATTCAAATATCTTCTTCTCTGAAACTACAGAGCCAATTGGCACCAAACTTAGCCAATTTAGTCTTTTGGTGGTTCCTTACAAAATAGGTGTTTTTCAGGTCCATGCGATATCCAAGATGGCCGTTTTTTGACAATTTGACGAATCATAGTAACAAGCGTCATTAAATGATGCCATTCCAAATATGTGTCCGCTGATGGACACTTTATCCAAGATGACCGACTTCTAGGGGGAACATAGTTTAATATTTTACAATTTTTCGACACATTGAAAGATCTTCTCTGAGAAAACTGCCAACTAAGTAAAATTATTTTGCAAAACGTCTTTGGCGAACCTTCCCTTTCTTAATTGTGTTCCTGGGGTTTGTACCCCTATTCAAGAATGTTAGGCGGGTAACATAGTTAAACATTGGACATTATGTTAATCAGGCATGGGGTAATGCTAATGTGTAATTGTAATGCCCTGTAATGCATTACATTATTACAAAGTAACATGTAATGTGTAATGCCACATTTTTAGCATTACATGTAATTGTAATATAATGCATTACATTTTACAAATGCCTGTAATTTAAGCATTACATGGCATTACATAGCATTACTTTTTTCTACTTTGAACCTTCTGGTAAAGCATTTCAACTATGAAAAAATGTTTAAGTGAAATATATTGGAACTCCGTGTAAATTTTGAACATTGTTTTTCTCTTATACCTGCAAGCTTTGCAACTTATTTAAAATACATGTATAAAAAATATTTAGTAGTCATTTCGAAATTTTATTATGAAAAACATCTAATTTGAATTCTAGTTTTGAAAATTTGCAATCTTTATTATACAAAACAAACACAAAGCTTCTAGTGATCAAAGTATAATTAGTTCAAAGATCAATGAGTGTCACATTTGAAACTCTTAATTAGTTTACATTTCAATTAAACCATTTCCTTTGACAATTGGATTTATGGCTTTAAATAGTGTCAGTTATAAGAAATCAACCATGAATAATATATGGATCTGAAACTGAACTGAACCTTTTTCTCAAAAACTACATATAAAGTTCAATCTTTAAATTTTGAAAAGATCACATAAACTGAACACAGTGAAGGTGAAATAAACCAACATTTATCTACCCTAACCAATCCTAAGGCTTAATTTTAATTGTAAATTTCAAAATTGTACCAGAAAAATTGTGAAAAAGGGGAAAAATGTAAACTACATATACACAGTAAAAGAGATAATACAGTAAATAAATTACATATAATGCAACAAAATACACAAGTACAGAAATTTCAACTAGGAAGATGGATCTTTTCACTTGTAATTTTTTTAATGAATCTGCATTATTTTCAAAAGAAGCAATACCATCATTTTTAAAAAGATGACTGAGTTTGGTATTTTTCCTGCTACATAAACATGTGCACAGTATTCACTGTAAATAACTTGCAAAAGAATGATTAACCGTTTCTTTTTTTTTGATAAAATTTGAAAAATGTAATGTGTAATTTAATGCATTACTTTTATACAGTAATTGTAATAAAATGCATTACTTTAAAAAACTGAAGTAATTGTAATTGTAATATAATGCTAAATTTTCAAATGTAACTGTAATATAATGCATTACATTACAATGTAATTCGCCCAATGCCTGATGTTAATAACTTTCTCTGAATCAACTGGGTCACTCGAAACTTTGTCACAATTATCTAGACGGTACCATTAAAGAGTCAAGAAGGTCCGCTCCTCATCCAAGTTGACCACCAGTAGGAAACATAGTTTATAGCATTGGACATTTTGGAAATATTTATCAAATGTAGCATAATTAGATGGACAAACTTAATGTACATGGGAGCTGGAAAGTACATATGAAATGCAAGTGATTACTTCAATACAGCCATATAACAATGTGAAAATTTTCCAGCCGCAAGGTGACAATGAGTGTTAGATACTGCACTCATGGGTTCATGTAGCAGAGTTCAAAATAACAATACAGAATTGGCTTTTTGATTTGTTCTGGTCTTAATACTAAATTTCTAGATTTAGTGCTTAAGTAAAAATTTGAGGAACTCTGTCGTCCTTGAAATGTTTTGGCAAACACAAGCTTGAGAACGTATACAAATACTCTTTTTGATTTTTATCTGAATAACATAAAGGTGTTTGCTTTAAACTTTTAAATAAATATTCAAATATTGTTTCGTAAATATTTGGAAAGGTAGCAACCAAAAACAGATCGATATGTCTACAAACGTTTTCTGTCCTATTAACGGGAATGTTCAATCAAACTAATACGAATTTAGGGGAAAATGTGGGCTTTAACACTAAGGCTCAAGGCTCCAACATTAGGGCATTTGGCCAAACTCGCTTGGCTCTGGGCTCCGCATATATGTGCTATGAGAATTATGGCGCCCGTATTATTACCGAAACAAATCGAAGTAAATTAAATATTACTGAGCGGCGGCTACACGCTTTTAGGCACACTTCGTCGGTCACTCTTATTCGAAAAATGAAGGGCGAAAGGATTTTTTTAACGCCGAGGAGAGCCTTTGCCATTTTATTCTGCGGAAATTCGGGACTTACACTTACGGGGATTAGGCATTAGCATTGGGACTCTTTAAGCCTCTTCTTTTACCACGGTTAATCTCTTAGTCGAAATTCGGAGATTCACGCATTTCAGCCTCCATTGGTTCTTCTGAGAATTCTGCATTGTCACTTTCAGGGTCGTGTTACCGTTCCTCATTGTCAGTAAGAGACTTATCTAAAATTTCAATGTCTTCTTCTTAGATGTGGACCCCTTTTCGTCCGTATTCTACTGATGTGTATGCGTTCTGGTCTTCCTTTTCGACCACAATTAATCTCATATATGTAGAAAGTTTTCATATTTTTAGTACCTTGTATGGACCTTTCCAAATACTTGTTAGTTTAGAAGAACAGGCAGATACCTTAATGGGATTAATATACATAGACTTCATTTTTCTTGTTTAAATGTTCATAAGACAACATGCCATCATGATATCTTTTCTGTCTTCGCATCCCTTCAGATAATTTGCTTCTAAAAGAATTATTGGCTTCTTCCATTCTCTCTTTCGATTCCCAAGCCGACCAATTGTCTTGAATGTTCTTTATACATAAATTATGGTGTGTGGCATTTCATACATTATGTCTAACGGAGTACGGACTTCTCTCCCAAACATAAGACTATTTGGTGTTTGTCTTGTAGTCATATGCTCCACTGACATATAAAACATATGCCCCTTTTTGGCCCTTTATCTGGCAAATACAAATTCTGTATATACCATCATAACGTAGGGTATATATTTATTTAGTCCTTCTGGTGTTCTGATACACAAGTACTTAACATAGTAATAAGCTTATTGTTTATCTTTCCACCATACCGCTCGACACATAATGGGTTTTTGCTTCCTTAAGTGCAAGATTTCGCACATCTCTTTGAATAACTTGCTTTCATACTTGGGTCCTTGGTTAGAGTGGATGACAGAAGGTACCCTAAACTTAACTAGCACATCTTCAACTATAATTTTAGTAACCCGCTACTTGCTTCCATGCTTGGCACTAAAAAGCTTTTGGGCATTTTGTGAAGTAGTCGGAGACTACCAATGTGTATCGATTGCTATTGTCAGTAGATTCTCAGTAGTGGGAGTTTGCCAAGTATATTTTTTGCGACCTTTTCCATAGGTGAACTTGTCTCCACAATTCTCATGGATGCACGTCATGTTTACTGCGAACTTTTCCTACTAGAAGACTTTTCGAACCCAGTAATATGGGTTATCACATCTGCTTGCAAGCCAATAATATCTGTCTTACTCTCTCAATGGTCTTCCTGACTCCAAGATGACTTGAGGGTTTCTTGTGATGACAGAAGTTGAGGTTTGTCCGTTTCTCAAACATTGAGACTACAGCTTGTAGTTTGATTATATTCTCGTTATCATTCCCTCTGTGTTTCATAACTTAGCAATCTCCTAGTTCTGTGTAAAGTGGTTTCTGACTTACCATCAATAAAGACCTAATAAGCTTTAAGTCCGGATCTTGTGACTGCAGTTCTGTCAAAGAGAACTCGTCATCACTAATTATGTCCATTAATTTTTCAGCAGATTTTGTAACAACGGCTACCTTGTTACCTTCCTCTTCTTTTTCTTCTTTATGTTCCCAGTCGTATGTGTATCCATACTGACGACCTGGGATTCTACTCATTACTATGCGTCTGCATTGTGGTGTCGTGTACCCAATCTATGATGGATTTCCAAGTCATATGTCCTGAGAACTTCTACCCATTTACCCAACTGTCGCTCAGGATTTCTTAATGAACTGTTGTCCTTTCGGATTATACCGGTACATTCCTTCTCAGAAAATATTACTTGCAATGCTTTATACGATATTGACCACAGCCAGCAGTTCTTTGCGGGTAACACAGAACCTCTTTGGTCTCGATAGTGTGCAGCCTGAATATGACACTACGCATTCTTTCACATCATTGGACACCTGTAACAACACAGCTCCGATGGCTTGGTAACTTGCATCTGTGTCAATTTTTAAACCTGTTGTGAAATCAAGTTGTATTGGAATTGGGGCGTTCGTCAACTTTGTCAATAACAGATCAAATGCTTCCTGACACACTTTGCGCTTCCTGTCAAGGTATACAGACTTATTTCAAAGGATGCAAAGTTTCTTATGTACTTCCAGTAGAAGTGGCCTTACCCGACAAAGGAACGAACCTAAAACACATTGGTAGGTGAGGGCCAGTCTTGTATCACCTTAATCTTGTCTGGGTCTGTTGTTGTTCCTTCTTTTGACACAACATGTCCTGATAAACGGACTTTGGTGGCACACATTGTGCACCTCTTAGCTTCCAGCTTAAGTCCTGCAGCTTTATTTCTGTCATTTTTTTGGGGGGGCGGGGGGGGGTTAGTTATTATTTCGTCCACTGTTTATGTCGTCCGTACACAAGATAGATCTTCCATTGCAACCAACCAAGAGCAGTTTCCATCAGTCTTTCTAAAGTTTTAGCTGCACAACACAACTCAAAAGGCATGACACAAAATTGAAACAACCCTCTCTTGGTTGAAAATGCATTCTTGTGTTTATCTCTTTCTCACAATTCTACTTGCAAGTATCCAATAAATCAGTCTAAGGTACTGTTCCAATTTTGCCAGTTAAATTGCGAAGTGCCTCTTGCACCTTTGGCGGTGGATATAGGTGTATTTAATGGTAACGCTATTGAGGTGCATATAATCAATGCAGAATCAGTACTTTTATCGATATATTTTCAGCTGCTCATGGACTATGTGACGGCTGAATGACGTCTGGGGGCTCTTTAAAAGATCTTGCTTTACCTGTCTCGATGTTGTATTTCGCAAAATTCGCCCGAGCTACGTCATTGTCAGACTTGGCGAACAAAGTTATATATTAAAATTTTTCTCTTCAACGGACAACTTGTTTTCAACTCTGTCGAATTGTTCCTCTAGGTCTGGCCTTAGTGCACCATCATGCTCTGTCTTACTTTCAGGTGTTATATTACCAACAAACAGCTCACTAGCTGTACAAAGCTTTCCGATTGTTGTACCATTATCGACCTTTCTATTTTAATGTTCCAATCCACGAGCCGAACCGATACCTTTTCACTACTGTTGAGAAGGGTCCTATCAGTCAAAGATTTGCCTTGGCAACTTTTATGTCAGCATCTACAAGGGCATCTTCATCAGGGGTCTTACGTCTATCTGGAACACAAACTTTCCCACAGATTACCATTTCTGATCGTGGGGGAATAAACAGATTTAGAGGAAATCCCTAGGAAACAACCCAGTGGTCCTCCATATCGTGTATCTTGAGGCAACCTTTGGCCAATTCAACATTGAGTTGCCTTCAGGAAATTTAGACAAAGAATGCCATCGGAATTCAGTTTGGTTACTACTGCTTCCGAAAAACTAACTTAAGGTTATCAATGAATACTCTTACTTGTTCCCCACAGACTGATCATTATACTGGTCTTAACAGAACTATTTTCTGGTTTGACACTGTTTCGGAGCCTTTTGTACATGATGGACGGCCCTAATTTCAATTTCGCCCACGTGTCAACTTAAAATCTAGCCCTTACGCCTAATATTTCAATGGCCACCTACACTTTGTATTCGCCAGGGTGTTTTTTCATACTCTATGTACTTAATGACCCGTCACGATTTGATTTGTCACTTTGGTCTTATTTTGCCCCCTAACCATATGATCTTTTTGTGAACTTGTCTTTTGGGTTAGGAAATAGTCCCAGACACTCTCTTATGAGAATTAAAGCATTGAAATTTCCCTCATCCCTTTTTCTGATAGGTTCTTTGTGCTTTCGAGTCAGTTTTGGGGAAGGGGAGATTTTAATTTCTTAGTTTCTTTGGCCAGAGATTGCACATTTTTCTCCATAATGGTTTATATCTTTTATCTGACCTTAGTACGTTTAACCATCATCACTGACAGTTTGACCTTTGGACTTCCTTCCCCTATTTTTAGCATTATTGTACGCCTCCAGTTTTTACCACTGGCCTAGTGAAATCATTTAAGACCATAGGACGTTATTGTTTGAGCTTAGTAGTTGTATATTTGGACGTGTCCAGCGCAGCTTTCCACGTCCAA
>MJUU01059299.1:0-10281 GCA_002080025.1 Modiolus philippinarum | reverse complement strand
ATGTGCAACCCTACTTGAATTATTATTTGGCAGAGTTTATAAAAAAAATCTTTGAAATGATGAAAAGATAAAGCACATCCACGTGAGCACATCGCTTTTTTCTTTAATTTTACCTTTCGATCTATTGAAAGATTTTCTCTCCCTTAGTAATCCACATTTCTGTGAGTATTTACATCTAATAAATCACTGTCAACTGAAAATTTAAAGCTCTTCAGAAAGTAAAAAGTAGGCTACATAGTGCTGTAGTGTTTAACCAGGAGTGTAGGCTTATTAGGCCAGGCGGCAGGTTAACCGTCGTTTTTTAATCATCTTTCTAATTACGTTTTGTCAAAGATTTGGGTTATGGAGTTCGTAGTCTACCTGCATTGGGTTGTATTCGTATATTTATTATGCTATAGGGAAACGGTATAGAGAAAGGGGAGGTTTGGGTTTAACCCTACTGCTAGCTTTTGCTAGTGCCGGTATCAAGTCAGGCTAACTCGAGTTCCTTTCGTAGCTTACGTTTTCTCTTGACTTTTATGTGTGTTTTTTATTGCAGTTCCCTTGTTTATTGTGGCACGTGGTTGTAATTTTCGACCATGGTAGGTGTTTACTGTTCTCCTTACTTGGTACATATTTTGATTGACAATGATGGAAACATCCAAACAGGAATCAATAACAAAACTTGATGTTTTGAATTTCCTATTATGAATTTCTCTTACTTAGCAGTACCATTTGTTGTATTTCGGAGATGTCACCAACAAAATTACCAGAAAACTACTCAGGCATATGCTAAACTCCTCACTGGAAGGGGTCTTGGTGGAAGCTGTATACTGAGGGTACATAATTTTATTTGTCATTTGGTAATGAGTCTGGAGCTGGCATGTCAGTTAATTGCTAGTAGTCTTTTGTGATTTCATGTTTATGTCTGTATATTTTGTTCTTTCGGTTTAATTTTTCACAATTGACTCAGTCCTGTTGCTAACTAAATTTTATTGTTACTATTGTTTTTTATTTATCACATTGGCTAGGGGGAAGGTTTGGGCCCAATAAAACTAGTTTAACCCCGCCGCAGCAGGTTTGCGCCTTTCCTAAGTCAGGAAATTTATTAAGCCTTTGTGTGTCTTGTCTTTTTTCTAGTTAGTTTACTATATGTCTATAGGAGTCTAGCGCTGAACTTGATTACTCTTTATTCAGGGGCCGACTCCGACCTAACGTTGGGTGTGGGGTTTTCTCACCGTTCATTGAAGATCTTATGGTGGCTTTGAGCTGTTATGACTCCCCTTTGGGTCGTTGTCTCTTTGACACATTCACCGTTTCCCTTCTTTTTTCTATAAAAGTTTCTATAAAAGGAAAAAAAGGGATTGATAACCGATCCCTACGTTCTATGGACGCAATGACGAGTTAAGCCGGTAGTGATGTCACGGGCACCTGACAAGTTGAAATGATATGCCCAAAGAAAAATCGTAGCCAGGAACAAGTCAGATATTGTTAAATCAAATGTTATGTAAAGAAGACAGTCGTATGTTGCAAGATACACGTAGCTGCAGAATCGTACCTCTGTGGGCCTTGGGCTGTTTTTCTAATACTGTAAACGTATTAATTTTCGCGGATGCTTATTTTCGCAGTTTATGAAAGACCCACATGTTTGCAGGTATCAATTTTTACGGTTTTCGATGATAAACAGGCTTTTGTACACCAAAACTTATTTTCACGGGTACTAATTTTCGCGTTCCAGAGCCGACCGCGAAAATTGCAAAAATTAGTACACCGCGAAAATTAATACGTTTACAGTAGTTGCGGATCATAGAGCTACGGATTTTTCCCTATATATAACTCGCGACTCTTACGACACGAATCTTATCGCACTTTTTCGGAGTTTGGGCCATTTTGAATATGGCGGTCACGTGACATTTCGAGAGTGGGCAATGCGAGATCATGTCCGGAACGGATATCTCAAAATTCAAAAGAAATATTTCTTAAATGCAGAGAAATGAATTATTTGCAATGAAAAGGCTTTTCAGAAGTAAAAAAAATTGATATTCAACCAAAAGATTGATAAAATATTTACTTTAGGATATCCATTTGGCATTTGGCATGAAGTCCCGACTTCCTGAAAAGTCTTGTTCCCAATGATATTGATGTCAGCACGATCGCGAAGGCCGAAGGCGGTATGACCCAAAGATGACGTTTGTTATGATAATGAGCAAGAAATTAATATTAATTGGTAAAAAATATGGAAGGTTGCGGATAAACATTTAAAGAAACGAAAAACATACATAAGACTGACTCTTCTTGGTGTCCGTGTGTCAATCCGTAGCTCTATCACAACAAAATACTAAAAGTCTAAAACGAGCACTTTTTGTACTGAAAAGTACTGAAAAGTACTCGACCAGTCTCAACTTGTTTGAAAATTACTAAAGTAGTCTCGACCAAAGTCAGATTCAGTCTGAAATTTTCTGAATCAGTATCGACCAAAGTCAGATTCAGTCTGAAATTTTCTGAATAAGTCTCGACCAAAGTCTGATTCAGTCTGAAATTTTCTGAATAAGTCTCGACCAAAGTCTGATTCAGTCTGAAATTTTCTGAATCAATCTCGGCTTGTCTCGAAAAGTCTGGATCTGTATTGAAAATATCTCAGTAAGCTAGTTTAGATTAGTTTAAATTCTTAAATCAACCCTTCAGGCATTGATTGCAGGTCAAGACTCTTTTAGTACTTATTCAGTCTTGTTGAGACAGATTCAAACATATCAAGATTCTCTCAGTACTACATCAGACAGGTCGAGATTTTTTCAGTTCTCGTCCAGAATGTTAGAGACAGGCCGAGACTGGTTCAGTAAATATCAGACTGAATCTGACTTTGGTCGAGACTACTTTAGTAATTTTCAGACAAGTTGAAACTGGTCAAGTACTTTTCAGTACAAAAAGTGTCCGTTTCAGATTTTTAGTGTTTTGTAGTATATGGTCCGTCAAATCAGAAAAAATATAAGGAACTACAGAGCTACGGTCCCGAAGCTAGCATACATGTAGTAGGAGAGTCTTACCCTGTCGACGCACCAACTTTCATTACAGAGTTTACATATTTATACTATTTCTCAGAATATTATCTTTAAATGGATTACAATACTGACCAATGTAAGAATGTCATATGTGTTTTCAAAATTAATGTTGTAAATTTTATAAAACAGCTTGGTATAATAAGTAATAATGTTGTATTGGTTTTCAGCTTACTTGCCCCTGACTTGTTCCTTATTTTGTAGAATGTATTGTCATTTGTTTCTCCCTGTGACATTTGTTGTATATATTCCAAAGCATATTAGTAGTAAGACTTGTCTTCCACGAAAATTATATCTTGCATTCATTTAGAAGGTTATTGTTATAATCAATATGCAAACCCCATAATATTTCGAGGCTTCATTCAATGTATTGTACTCATTGTACTAGATTTGGCCCCTTTTTTCGATATTTTTAGGAATGAGTGCTATTTTAAGACCTTTTTGGGATTGTCACTTTGCATATTATTTCTAATCCTGCTCATAATAGGTTACTACTTTGATCACGTGTACAGCATACCAAAATTTATATTTTATTATGTAAATTTTAAAATATTTTTTTTTAATTTTTTTGTACTTGATTGTTTTGGTTTCCCATATAATTTGCTAGTTTGAAGATCATCAGGAATAGAAATCTTAATTACTATCCTTTCAACCAATATATTTGGTTATTTCATGTCAATTCTCACGAGTATATAACATTATGTTTCAATCTACATTCCAGGCTGATGAATAAATTTTTAATTACCTTTAATTTCTTTTACTTTACGTCAAATCGTTCTCGTAGTTTTGTGTAAGTTTATTTATAATTAAGAATGATCTCTCAATCGTATAATGCAAGTGATTGTAATCACATGCACGAAGTGGGTCGACCGTTTTGGATGATTTGTAACTCTTACACATATAAATAAATTACGGTACAGTAAAACTTACTGTATACGACCATTTCGACAACTGTCTCTTCAGTCAGATAAAACCAAAACATTGGAAATCCAGAAATCGAAACATGACACAGAACAAATAACCAAAAGGATTTTAATTGTTAGCCAAAATCAGCTAAGGACAAAGTAGATAACTTGTAATATTCATACACGTTCAGCATTCAGCTATGCTATTAGAGTTGTTACCTCACAAGGCCTATACGTATTAGCATGTTTCGAGAAGATGACGTATTTGAATTCTTAAAAAGCCCGATATCAACTTCACAGTTTATTTATGTAATAAACGAAAGTCCAGTCATTTAATTTGATCTACTCAGATTTGTAAAATTGTAAAATTGCAATATATAAGAAAAAGAAGGGAAACGGGGAATGTGTCAAAGAGACAACGACCCTAAGGGGAGCAATAACAACTCAAAGCCACCATAAGATCTTCAATGAACGGTGAGGAAACCCCACACCCAACGGTAGGTCGGAGTTGGCCCCTAAATCAAACAGTAATCAAGTTCAGCGAAATAAGCATCTTCCTAGACTCCGATAGACATAAAGTGAACTAACTAGAAAACAAACAAGACACACAAAGGCTTAATAAATTTCCTGACTTAGGACAGGCGCAAACCTGCTGCGGCGGGGTTAAACTAGTTTTATTGGGCCCAAACCTTCCCCCTATAGCCAATGTGATAAATAAAAAAACGATCGTAACAACAGTAAAATTCAGTTGGCAACAGGACTGAGTCAACTATAACTATTTTATAACTATTATAAAACATCAAAGATCCTATTTCATTTCAAATCTGAGATCGTATGGGTCTATTTTCTTTTATTGTTTTATTCTTTATTGTGAATCTTAGTGAAAATGTTTTGAATTTTAGATAAGTTTATTAATGCTACTTTTACCCTTCCGGGTTGACAGCATACATATACAAAACACAAACAATTATAAACAATAAAACATATATACTTTTAGAACAATAAAAATTATGCATCTATATTGAGTCCACTCTCCTCAGTGCTAGTGACTTTTGAATGAAAGGGGTAGTAAGGTGCATAAGACAATCAGACGACAAAATATTTTCCAAAAATCTCCTTGTATTTTTTTCCACCAATTGTGGATTCATATTTTTTATTTTGATAAAAATCTTTTCTTAATGATTCATTCTTTTGACAATGGAAAAAGAAATGCTCCTCATCTTCAATTAAATTTTTGTTACATTGTTTACAAAAGCGCTGTTCTCTGTTAATTTTATTATATCTACCTCTTTCTATTTCTAATATATGGTCACTTATTCTCATTTTGACAATTTTCTGTTCTCAAAATTTGAATTTTCAATATAAGGTTCTATAATGGAGTTTGTCGTAAGTTTGCTGTAAAGATAGAGCTTATTGTTTATAGTTCAAAAGATTTCAATTTGTCAAAAAATAGATTTTCATATTCATCCGTTAATGTTTTTTTCATAGCAATTTTTGCTGTATTTAATTTATCTTCTGCAAAAGTGTACCAATAATATATGCCATTTGAGTGTATTGTGTCTGATAATTTATATGCATCTAATACAAATGGATTGTTATTTTCGTCCGAAATTCTGGCCAAATACTTCAAGACATGCAATTTTATATAAACATCTAAAGGGTATTGAGCAATTTTTAAAAATTTGCAAACAAAAATTAATAAGATTTTCTTATTTTTTTTTCATAGACTGAAAAAAAACATGGCGAGATAGGATGAGATTCTTTCATTTCAGCTGATAGGCCAAAATAATAAAATCATATAAATTGAAAGCCAAAATTAGCTAAGGACTGAAATTTGCATGGGGGAGATACTCCTTTGTTTAAAACAGATTTATCTTAGTTATATACTAAAAGATTCGAAATAAAATCGGTTTAGACGAGTACTGGGCAACTATATTAGTGAACACCCTCGAGGACTAACAATCCACCAGCAGTGGCATCAACCAAGGGGTAATTAATGTAATAGAATACCGAAAACAAATGACAAGTGTCATATTTATTACTATTAGGGCCGAAAGTTTTACGGATTTGGCCTATCAAAACTACATGTATGTTATTTAATAAATTTTTTGAGGCTGTAAATTGCTTTATTGTTTCTATTGTTTAAGTTTAATTCTTTATAAATTCTTTGTATATCCTTTGTTCCGATAATCTGTTAACTGAGTAATTTAATTTAGATAATGTAAGATACATTGGTGCATAATTCAAAACAAATGATATCAGAAAAAGTCAAGAACTTAAGCTGTGAAACAAAAATATTGACGATAAAAAAACAATATTTATGACAAGCATTACAAAACCATGAATTTAATCACTGCACAAATACAAATCATCGCTGCTTTTTACATTAAGATTGCACTAAAGTAAAAAATTAGAACACTTCATAAACAGGAAATCTGGAGATACAAGAAAGATGGAATTTGTTTTTTTGAATCAGATAAAAATTTACACAATGCACATGTATTTAAAATAACAAGGCATGATGCCGCATTTTTTCAAGGTCAAATCTGAAATGAATAGCTAGCGTGCTTGTATTCTAATATCGCATTGTTTTGTGATGACAAGTATCATGTAAATGTACCTTAAAGTTAAAATGGTCTTTTGCAGTGAGCAATGCTGTGATTTGTTCAAGAGACATTTGTTGGCATATTTTTTTCTGTATATCAACTGTCAGTTTAAGTATTTGATTGTATTTGTTTATTATTTTTTCATTTGTGTTTTGTTTTGTTTTTTTTTTTGATAATCTGCTTGAATGGAGTTTTTCATTCTCATATCATTCTATCGAGATTTTCCTATATTATTGGCTTTTGTGTGAATATATCGGCAAACGAATACCGAAGCAAGAACGAGGAAAGGAGGAATTCTAAAATCATTAATCCAAAATCAAGGCTATTCATATCCATCACAAATTGAGACAGTATGACAAAGACAAAACAAATAAACAAGAACGACACACAACAAAAGCACTAGCAAGAAGAAATTATTTTGCAGTATTTATATAAACGACATATTTTTAAAATGTCCCTTGTTACACAAACTGTCTTATATCACCACAAATATTTATTACTCTTACAGAAAAGAGACAATCTTTGCGACTTTCAGGAGAGAAGGAAGCTCATCAGGAAGAACGTTGAAACTGGCCTGTTACTGAAAATCGAATGATCAAATAATTACAAAATGTATTATATTTTATGGTTAACAAACGGTGAATGTGTTTTGCTGTACACGTGTTTCAAGAGGTAGCTTCTAAAAACATATCAACGCATTACTTGAGGCTTCCGTTTTTGTTTTTTTTTTTTAATTTCACATCCTATTACAAACAGAGAATAACAGTAAACACCTACAATGACTGAAAACTACAATCTCAAGACACAATTTACAAGCCAACTGCATTAGATAAACACCAATAGAGGCAAAAGACAAACATAAATAACGATATGAACTCAGGATTCAGGATAGCTGGACTTGGTACGGGCATTAGCAAGAGCAAGCGGTAGAGTAAAACTGGTTTATGGGTACCCAAACCTCCCCTTGTTTTATCCCGTTTCACTATAGTATAAAAGACATACGAATAAAACCAAATACAGGTAGACTACTTACTCTATAACCACTTGAAAAAGAAAAATATGTGTCAAAACGTAATTTAGAAAGATGGGTCAAAAAGTGATCGCCGCTAAACTGTAGGCTAGCTAAAAGTACCTAGTCTGCTGGTAAAACACTGTCACAGTATGGAAGAAAAATTCAACTTTAAACTCTTCGAAGGGTTTGGTGAAGAGCCGTAATGCATTTCAGCTGACATCAGCAATTTCAGTGAGAGGCCAGTATATGTGTAAAATCATTTTAACAACATTTCCAAAAAATTGAGGATGAGAAATGCCATTTGTAATTAGCCGTTTGCGAGTTTGTAATAACCTGTTTGCGAGTCACGTTCATATCTTCTGTAAAACTTCCTAAAAATATTTAATAATTTATGAAATCTGAAACCTTATTGTAAAAGTTTGGATCAACGTAGAATACCTACGGAACAAGGCAAGCGATGAGATATGAGAGTGAGGTTACGCTCATTAAAATCGTCGAGAGTAGGACAAACGCGAGTGGATCGTACTAGTGGAGATATGTACAGTCCGTAGGGCGGAGCTACGGGAACGTCGCTGTCAAGAAAGGGGAAATTAGTAATAGTGAAATCAAAATCATCCATTTTATCATAATTTTAGTTTTTATTTTACAAGAGTCAATGATGATACTTAGATCCAGAAAAAGGGCAGTATCTAGAATCATTGTTTGCTTTATTAAGTTTCAGTTGTTGTGGTAAATAATGTTGACATAGTCTAAAAACTGGGGATTGTCAATAGTAAGGATATCGTCAATATACCTGCCGTTAATATTGAAAATAGAAATTAGTAGATCACTGTTTTGTATGGTTCCATTTTGTAGTTTTTTCATGAAGTCATGAAGTCACTGACTATTTTTAGATGATGTTGTTATTTCATTTTGAATGTTCAATGATATTCTACATTTCATATGATAATGCGATTTAAACATGGGCATATATTTTGGGAAAGTCAAATAAAATTGCTTACACTGCAATCCATATGATATATAAACACCTAATTTGCAATGATGAATTTTCAATTGTTATGAGCACTTGTATCAATATAAAATTGAAGAGAGCAGAGTCACTGGGACTCGTATAGAAAGCTAAATTTCCTGTCCCTACCAATTTCTCCCCTTTTTCAGTGGCAATCAAAACTCGTTGTCCCGGTTGTCCCTTCCACCTTTGTTTCTTTTTTCTCTTACTTATATTTTTTAATTGATTAACTTGTTCTCGGCCTGATATAGCTGAAATATTGCTTACTGGTCGTTAAACTCGAACTAATCAATCAATATAAAATTATAATACGGGCTTTTCCAGAGATGTTGATTAATATTCAAAGTCTATCCTTCATCCCTCTTTCCTGATGGCTAGGGAATAAAAATAAAAGACAATGAATTTAAAACCATATTCCATGTGAATATCTCATCTGAATGGACCTTCAATGTTTCAAATTACAAAAATACCGAAGTTACTGTAGAATTGACACCAAGACACGACGATAACATATATGTTCAGTTCTTTCAGTGAAAATACCTTGAATTCTGTTTTATCTAACATCTCAATATCTTGACAGACTCCGGCAAAGCATGGAATATTATAATAAGCTGCTAGTCGACATACGTGGCGACAGACACCAGAACATTGTGGTCCTATTATGACATGATATCTGGTTTGTCTCAGTAGATCACTTGTTATTCCTAGAAAATAGATGAAATACACAGCAGAAAGTTTTTTTGTTAGCCATCCTATAGTAAAAATCGATAAAAACAGATACATTTTGGCAAAATTATTGTGTTTTGCGTTGCATAATACTAACAGTTACAATATTAATACAAATCTGGCCATGATTAAAATTGTTCGACACGAAACTTATATACGGGAGAAGCGGCAATAATTCTCTCCACCAACTATAAAAAGTACAAATAGAAAAAAGAAACTGAGGTTTTTACATATATGAAAGTACATGAGCCTTGACAACGAAAGAATGCAACTCACGAAGTATAATTACTACTGTTTAGAAATAAAATTTCCAACAGTTTCGACCCTATGATAGATTTGTTTCCTGACAGAATGTTTTGGGACACATTGGATTTCAGTAAATATAAAATAAAAACAAGTTAAAGCTTTAAAAGAAAAGCTTGCCGCTTTTAAGCATTTAGTTATTTTCCTTTTATAAAACATTGTCTATAATTGTGTAGAGGAGTTCCCAATATCAATATATGTTAGTAGGGTAAAAATTACAGAAGCACTTAAATGTGCAATACATCTATACTTGGAATAACATGTAAATTATATGAAATATTTTATTCGCATTCATTTTCAAAGGTTTTCGCTCCATGTATTACGAAAACGCCATGTAAACTTTATACCACATGAAAAATCAATACATCATTCGGCTGTGTGTTGTCCAGAGTACGCGGTCAGTTGAAATAGCATTTATGTGTATTTCCGTGTAGTTAAATGTAGGTCATTTTGTAATTATCGTTTTCTTAGTTAAACACAAACAGGTTTGCATAACCGCACAAAAATGTTATCATGCATTGAACCAACTAATATGATCATTTAGATAGTGTCGAAAATGGTTGAAGGTCGCTTGCCGTTCAACGATTTTCGACACTATCTAAATAATCATATTAGTTGGTTCAATGCATGATAACTTATAATAATTATTATAGTAAAACTCTTCTTTAACTTACCCAATCCGTGG
>MJUU01059297.1:16458-40340 GCA_002080025.1 Modiolus philippinarum | reverse complement strand
TTAAAAAGTTTTATCGAAGATATGAACATCTGACATCTAAATATAATCTCACTCGCAAACAGCTTATTTCTAAGGGCATTTCCCATCCTCGATTTTACGGAAATGTTGTTAAAAAATGCCAGAAACTGATTAAAAATCCAGAAAAACTGGGACGTAACTTACATTCTTTACGCAATAGGGGATATCGACAGGATATTCTGCACGTGTCCCTTAAATTAGCTTTTGGATCTAGTGACCTGAGGATTTTTTAATTTGATTTTCCTTCCGTAGTGCGACAGTGTTTTACCAGCAGACTAGGCTCCTTGAGCTAGCCGGCAGTTTAGCGGCGAGCACTCTTTGACCCATCTTTCAAAATAACGTTTTGTTCCCCCATTTTTCTTTTTTAGATTGTGGTCATGGAGTTAGTAGTCTACCTGTATGGGTTTTATTCGTATGTTTATTCTACGATAGGGAAACGGGACAGAGAAAGGGGAGGTTTGGGTACCCATAAACCGGTTTAACCTTACCGCTGGCTTTTGCTAGTGCCGGTACTAAGTCCGGGTGTCCCGAGTTCCTATCGTTGTTTAGGTTTGTCTTTTGTATTTTTATTGTGGGTTTTTTTCTTGTGCAGTTCCTATTTACTTTCTGGCATGTGGCTATGTCTTTCGGCCATTGTAGGTGTTTCCTGTTATCTTTTTTATTCCATACTAAACAGCTTGACACAATAATTAGATGGACATTATAAAGGGCTTGACCCAGTAATTGCTGGACACAAACTATATGGAAGATAAAAATTAAATTAGCCCTTTTGATTCCTTGTATAGATCAGAAATTATAAGAGGTATGTCGAAGTAGGCATCTTAAACCTTACTATAAGAGGAATCCGGAGATACCAATCCCATTATAGTCAAATAATTTTTTTTTACATATTTTCAAAAACTATTTTGAACCCTTTGGCCCTTAATAGTGCGGAAAGGGTAAGAGCTATGGTAAATCTTTTGTCATACAACCAAAAGCTTACAACAAGAGGAATCCAAAGAAAAAATCTCATTGAAATGTGATCAAAATAAAAATTTCACATATCTAGAAAAATTACGATTTTTGACCACTTTGACCTTTATAAGAGCTACAACAAATCAATTGTTTAACTACTAAAAGCTTATATCAAGAGGAATCCAAAGAAAAAAATCCAATCAAAATCTGATCAAAAATGAAATTTCACATTATTTAAAAAATGCAATCATGGCCCCTTTGACCCCCTAGACCAAATACGTTGAATATTGTCGTGAGTATATACAGTTGGGTGCTGACGCAACATTCCATCCAAGTGCACTCCAAAAGCGTTCCTTGCGTGCACTTCGCGTGCACTTGAAAGTGATTCCATGACAGCCTAGAGTGAACTTGTGACCACTTTCAAGTGCACTTGAAAAGAAGATGCGTTCGCGGGAGTGATCGCAAAGTGCACTTGAAGTGAACTTCGTGGCAGCTTCGGATTACTGTTAACGATTGGTCACTTCAAAACACGTGATATTAATATGACGAAATAAATTTTATGCACAAACTATGAAAATTCGACGACTTCATTCCCTTTTTAATCCATTTTTGATAATAAATGAAAACCAAAATGCCATTATAAATTATAGCGTTCTTTTGTTTTACTGTGGAAGAAGTTGGTCACTTTTATTCGTGGAGATCAAATCTCGTGGGTTTTATAAATATCAGTATTTCGTGGGTACCTAAATTCGTGGTTTCAAATTCCATACATTAAACCTCTAAGGAAAATATGCATTCTGTTGGGAACTTAATTTCGTGGTTTAAGCGAACCACGAAATCCACGAAAATTGGAACCCCACGAACAATAGTACTTTCACACTATTTGTACATTCCATGCTTACTTCACATTATATTCTTAATAAATCTTTCCAAAAAGAGTAATTCTGTTCAGGCTAGAGACATTAAATTCATACATCATTTCAAAAAAACCTTTCTCGTAATTGCAAATTTATACATCTTTTGCCAAAAATGACCTTATAAGATTGAAATATTTTGCATTTATATATAAAGCTTTTTTTCCCCTCTCGAGATATCGAATTTAATATATTAAATTTTTTTTTTCAAAAATGCACTCAAAAATTTGAGATAATTATATGTTGGTGCTTATTTCAATTTTTGCGACACAACTTTTGTATGTATTTTTCCCAAAATTACCTTATAAGATTGAAATATTTTGCATTTAAGCTTTTTTCTTTTCTTGTGATACCAAATTTATGTTTTGTCAAAAATGAATCGAAAAATGGGAGATATTATATGTTGGTGCTTATTTCAATTGTCGCGACACAACATTTATATATATTTTTCCCAATATTACCTTATAAGATTGAAATATTTAACATTTTAGCTTTTTTCCTTTGTCGCGATACTAAATTTATACATCTTTTGTTAAAACTGACCTCAAAAGTGGGAGATAGTATATGTTGGTGCTTATTTCAATTGTTGCGACACAACATTTATATGCATTTTTTCCAAAATTACCTTATAAGACTGAAATATTTTGCATTTTAGCTTTTTGTCTGTCTCGCGATACCAAATTGTTGCATCTATTGTCAAAAATTAATCCAAAATGGGAGATATTAAATGTTGCTTATTTCACTTGTCCCGACACAACATTTATATGTATTTTTCCTAATATTACCTTATTAGATTGAAATATTTTGCATTTCAGCATTTTTCCTTTCTCATGAAACTAAATTTATACATCTTTTGTTGAAAATGACCTCAAAAGTGGGAAATATTATATGTCAGTGCTTATTTCAATTGTCGCGACACAACATTTTAATGTATTTTTCCCAATACTACCTTATAAGATTTAAATATTTTGCATTTAAGCTTCTATCCTTTCTCGCGATACTAAATTTATACATCATTTGTTAAAAATGACCTCAAAAGTGGGAGATATAATATGTCGGTGCTTATTTCAATTGTCGCGACATAACATTTATTTGTATTTTTTCCAAAATTACCTTATAAGACTGAAATATTGTGCATTTTAGCTGTTTTCTTTTCGCAAAACCAAATTTATGCATCTTTTGTTAAAAATAAATCCAAAAGTGGGCGATATTATGTGTTAGTGCTTACTTCAATTGTCACGACACAATTTTTTTCATGTATTTTTCCCCAAATAACCTTGTAAGACTGAAACATTTTGCATTTTAGCTTTTTGTCTTTCTCGCGATACCAATTTGTTGCATGTTTTGTCAAAAATGAATCCAAAAATGGGAGATATTATATATTGGTGTTTATTTCAATTGTCTTGACACAACATTTTTATGTATTTTTCCCCAAATTACCTTGTAAGACTGAAATATTTTGCATTTTAGCTTTTTGTCTTTCTCGCTATACCAATTTGTTGCATCTTTTGTCAAAAATGAATAAAAAAATGGGAGATTTTACATATTGGTGATTATTTCAAATGTAGCGACACAACATTTTTATGTATTTTTCCCTAAATTACCTTGTAAGACTGAAATATTTTGCATTTTAGCCTTTTGCCTTTCTCGCGATACCAAATTGTTGCATCTTTTCTCAAAAATGAATCCAAAAATGGGAGATATTATATGTTGGTGCTTATTTTAATTGTCGTGACATGACATTTATATTTACTTTCCCCAATATTACCTTATAAGATTGAAATATTTTGCATATTAGCTTTTTTCCTTTCTCACGATAATAAATTAATACATCTTTTGTTAAAAATGACCTCAAAAGTGGGAGATGTTATATGTCGATGCTTATTTCAATTGTCGCGACACAACATTTATATGTATTTTTCCCAATATTACCTTATAAGATTGAAATATTTTGCATTTTAGCTTTTTTCCTTTCTCTCGATACTAAATTTATACATCTTTTGTTAAAATTGACCTCAAAAGTGGGAGATATTATATGTCGGTGCTTATTTCAATTGTCGCGACATAACATTTATGTATTTTTTCTAAAATTACTTTATAAGACTGAAATGTTTTACATTTTATCTTTTTGTCTTACTTGCGATAACAAATTGTTGCATATTTTGTCAAAAATGAATCCAAAAGTGGGCGATATTATATGTTGGTGCTTATTTCACTTGTCGCGACACAACATTTATATGTATTTCCCCCCAATATTACATTATAAGACCGAAATATTTTGAATTTTAGCTTTTAAATCCTTTCTTGCGATACTAAATTTATACATCTTTTGTTAAAAATGACCTCAAAAGTTGGAGATATTCTATGTCGGTGCTTATTACAATTGCCGCAACACAATATTTATATGTATTTTTTCCAATATTACCTTATAAGACTGAAATATTTTTCATTTTAGCTGTTTTTCTTTCTCGCAATACCAAATTTATGCATCTTTTGTCCAAAATGAATCAAAAAGTGGGAGATATTATATGTTGGTGCTTATTTCAATTGTCGCTACACAACATTTATATGTATTTTTCCCAAAATTACCTTTTATAAAACTTTTTTAAATATTTACCTTATTTAAAACTTTTTTGAAAGGATGTGATAAAGTAAAATATTTTTAAAAAAATAGGTTATTTTATTGATTTGTAAAGATTTAGTATAAATCGCATAATGAAAATCTGACTTTTCAAATATATAAATTATGTAAAGATTTACAAAAAGTTATATCGCGACATGTAAAACTTCTTCGAAATGGTATGATAAAGTAAAATATTTAAGAAGTGAATTATTTAGGTCATTTGTAAAGATTTTGTATTTAAAACCTGAATTTTTATACATATTGATGTAAAGATTTACAAAAAGCTATATCACAACTGGGACTAATATAGGAGTTTCCGCGAATCCAATTAGTGACGTCACAAAATCTAATTTACATATGCAAATTAACATTTTTGGTTGGCAAAACCGAATAATCATAATTATATAGCATTGGAATCGAATTTTTAATCTTTGATAACTTTTTTATTATATGCACGATTTTGGATCTGTAAAATGCATATTAAACATTGAAATATTCATATTTTTTCTACCGATTTACTTTTTAGTAAAAATAGACAAATATTTTTTCATGTGAATTTCAAAAATGTGAAACTTTCGAAAAATTATATGGTTTACAAAATACACTAATTCTTTATATATTAAAATTAAAAAGTTGAAACTTTTTACATCCTGTAAAAGTCTAAACATTCCATAATTGAGATCAAAAAGAATTATCCATTTATCATAAATAACAAATTCTCACCAGTTAATTGAAAATGACATTTTTATGACCCTAATCAGTGACTACGATTTCTTGCCAACCAAAGGTAATTTTTCAAGCTTGTGACGTCACGGCGGAAACTCCTATAGCATATTATAATAGTCCCAGATCACAACATATAAAACTAAATACTTCAAAAGGATATAATAAAATAAAATATTTAAAAAAGAGTTATTTCGGTCATAAATCACATAATGAAAATCTGACTTTTTGTCATTTATACAGATTGGATTAATGGGGTATACGCGGGAAGTGCGGCTTCCCTTTTCAAGCGAGAGGGAAACGGGATTGAGGCAATAAAATCGTTGAAAAACGGATCTGAGACTGAAATACGCGTTCTTATAATTCTACACGACTGCCGTTTTCATTTTTGTAGCGGGAAAATATTATCTAACATGTTTTATAATTTATATATAACTGCATTGGTATTTTTTTCGCATTTGCTTATCAAAAAGAACGCTACGTGGAAATATTTTTTTATAACCTCAGCTATCGCTTATAAAAAATGCGATCTAACTAAATATATATATAAGATAACCTCGTTTTAAATAGTGATCCTCGCGACAGCTTTCAAGTGCACTTGAAGTTCACTAGTGAACGCGAAAAAACCTGTCATGGAATAGTTACCTATTCCAAAAAAGTGAACTTCGCGACAGCTAAGAGAACGCGAAGTGCACTTGAAAAGTGAACTTCAAGTTCACTTTAAGTGCACTTTTTGGAACGTTGCGTCTGCACCCATCTGTATCAAGCGATAAAAAAAAACCAAAATACTCCCATCAAAATCCGGTGAAAAATGAAAATTTTAGGTAATCTGCAAATTTTCAATTTGGCCCCATTCGGCCCTCATATTTGGGAAAAGAAACAAGTTACCAAAAACCTAGAATAGTTGAGCGCTGTCTGAATTTTTCATAAGGACTCCAATGGAAACCACATCAGAATTCGACAAAAAAATACAAACATTTTTTTTTTTTTTAGATTTGCCCAAATTTATCTCGAGAACTGTACATACTACGTTAAATCCGTGGAATCTTACTGTTTGGAAATGTTTCTCAAGAACACACTGAAAGAACCTTCATCAAAATCTGACTAATAATAAAGATTCGGGGGTCGATTATGTAAAAAAAAAAAATTGTCCTTTTTTTGGCCCTTTATTGTAAAACGAGCAGGGCCAAAAATCTAAAATCAAAATCTAAGTTTACGCATGTGCCAAGAAACATCATACTAAAATTTGACAATAATCCGTCTACTAGAACCAAAGTTATGCTGCCCCAAAACGCCGACACCAACGCCATACCATTATACGACCGCAAAAAAAAAAAGAATTTAAATATTACTTTCTTTTGATACTTGGTATCATTTATCAGCCTTGTCAGGTTTTGATCAGACTGACCCTGTGAATCCGGTCTGTTTTTAGAAACAGAATTGTCTTAAAAATTGTAAGCAGCTCTACAGCTGTTACAGATAGCTAATTAAATGTGACAAAGAAAACATGTATCTCTTTTTATTTCTTACTTTGGGTCCAAAATGATAAGACCAACTGTTATGGGTTGATAGACCAAAAACTAATTTTTGTGAATGATGAAGTGGTTATATTAATAGCTTTCTTTGCAGATAAAGAGGACTTTCCATTCAAAAAAGTATTAAGTAGGACTTGACCTTTGAACGAGGTTAATGTCAAAGTCAAAGAAAACGACTGTACTAGACGTTTAAATAATCAAAATTAGATACATATGACGCTTAGAATGTTTGTTTAATGATTGAAATGATAGTTTTATATATATATTAAAAAGAATAAGCCAGTTTGTTAGGACAATCAATAATGAAACTTTGGAAAATACCTATCAATTGTTCTTGGAACAATTGACATTCTAGTTCTTTTATATTCCCGCATTTTATTCATTCAAAATATAATCAGTTTATTCAAATATCTCATGTTAAGGATGTAGTAAAGTGAGTTTTTTTTTAATTTGTATGAGTTATTCGGATTTCTCGGGCTTTATCAATTATTCATATGTTATACATTTTGCCCCGTTACATCAATTCCAATTATTTTGTTGTCAAAGGGTTCAAGTACCTCACGTAAGTCAAGTTAGAAATGATTCAATAGACTGTAGATTTTCCATCCATTTAAAGTAGTCAATGCTGTTTCAATGTTATACTCAGATAATAGTTCAAGAGAGTCTTTTCCCGCAATTTTTAAAATGTGTAATATATAGAAAATAAGACCCATATTTATCAATATTTTCAGCTGAATGTTTTTTTTTACCACTGTTCTTTCAATTTGAGTGTCATTTTAAAATAGTAGATTTCTTACTTTCACCTCACTGCACCCTTAACTTTATTTTTGAATTAAAAAATATCAAATTTATGATCATGCAGCAATTCAAGGGACATTAAAATGCATGCAGGAAAACGTTTTGTCGGATTTATTATTAGATATGATGAAATTACAAAAACAGGATAACAGCAAACACCTACAATGGCCAGGAACTACAATCACATGCCACAATTTACAAGCAAACTGCATCAGAAAAACAATAATGAAAACAAGAGACAAACATAAATAACGATAGGAACTCGGGATAGCCGGACTTGGTACCGGCACTAGCAAAAGCCAGTGGTAGGGTTTAACCGGTTTATGGGTACCCAAATTTCCCCCTTCACTATCCCGTTTCCCTATATTATCATAAACATGCGAATAAAACCCAATACTGGTAGACTACTAACTCAATGACCACTAACTTGGAACAGAAAAAGCATACGGAAGAAAAATCGAACTCCAAACTCCACGAAGGGTTTGGTTAAGAGTCTTCATGTATTTCAGTAGACATCGGCAGTATCAGTGAGAGGCCAGTATATATGTAAAGTCTTCAGGTCACTGGAATCCAAAGCCAATTTAACGGATTTGTTCAGAATATCTCGTCGATATCCACTATTACATAGAGAATGTAAGTTACGTCCCAGTTTTTCTGGATTCTTTATCAGTTTTTGACATTTTTTAACGAAATTTCCATAAAATCGAGGAAGAGAAATGCCCTTTGTAATTAGCTGTTTGCGAGTCACGTCATATCTAGATATCAAATGTTCATATCATCTGTAAAACTTCTTAAAAGTATTTAATAATGTAGGAAATCTGTAACCTTGTAGTAAAAGTTTGGATGTGAGAGTAAGGTTACGCTCATTAAAATCATCAAGGGTGGAACAAATGCGAGCGAATCGTACAAGTTGAGATATATACACCCCGTGGGATGGAGCTAGGGTAATGTTATTTTTGCTGTATGCCAGAATAAGTACATCATATTCTCTTGACTTTCATACAATATGCCTTCACTGGAATTTGTCATCCTTACATTTCTCAATTTGCGTGTTTTTTTTTTTTTTTTGGTCATCCTTACATTTCTCAATTTACGTATATAACTTCTTGTTTTTATTCGAATGAACTATTCATGTTTATGCATCGTCAATTACATATTGCTTTTATAATTTTGTTAAAGACCCAAATAAAATTCTGACGTTTACCGTGTAACGGGTTATTTTCGTGGGTCAAAAATTCCGCGCGTTAGATTGGTAAATCTATGCCAAAAATTTAAGCAATTTAAATTTCCGCGGACTATCAAAGGTCTTACATATGTCTTAAGAATACATAAAATATTCAAGGAATTGATTTTCAGGATTTTATTCCATCCGCGAAAATTACCCGCTATACGGTATTCTGACTTATGACATTTAGCATTTAGTTGTCTAGTTACTGAAATCTTTTTCCGTGCACCCCAACTTATGATCTAGACCGACTTTTGTCAGTGCTTCTATATCCCCTCTTAAAAAACATAGAACATGAATACAACCTGCACACATAGACAAGATAGGGTCACATTTATAGTACACCACTCAAAATTCTTTAAATAAATTTTCGATTTCACTTAAGTTTCAACTTTTTAGTGTCTAAATTGGATGAAATATACAAAACTTTGGTATCAAAAGAAAGACTAATTCATAATTTGTACAATCAATTACAAAATTGGCCGATTTACGCTATTTTTCTGGTCTGGGGATACAAATATTGTATAACTCCCCCTGCAAAAAGGGTGAAAATGGGTCTAAAATATTTTGTTTATTTAAACAATGTAACAACATATTATGCCAGCGAAGCTGGCACTTATTGTAAGAATGTAATCCAAGGATATATATTGGTGCCTTCGAATTTTTTTCTGCCTATCACGTGACCTTTTTGTACGACCAAAATATCACATGACAAAATAAAGTTCTTTCATTGGCTGATTTTATTTCTCAACATAACGAGAATCAGTTTGCTTATGAATTTTTTGAAGAGTTGTCAATTTTTATTCTTTTTGTTAATTAATTAACCAAAAACTTATTGCGAATAATTTCTCCGATTATTAAATCATATGTCTCGCCCAGTCGGGTTTCAACGCCAAAAAAAAAATCCCTTCTGGTCTCCTTACATTTCGCGTTCAACCGAAAACTAGTTCGTGCTGCTAAGGTGACATTGACGACGAACCGCGAAATTCCCGTTCAGCAATTTATATTTTTTTCGTTATTTAGTATTATTGTTGTGGTTAAGAAACATGTTAATTAGTTTTATATATGCCGGATTCTCAAGTTCTTCCATTCAAACAGTTGGAAAATAACCTTTCAAATTTTAATTCTTTCATCGATCAGTCACCAAGTGGCAGTGCCTCTTCATGGGCCTGGATAAATTACGTTTGTTGAACGTGAAATCCCTCATTGACCATGGACAGTAATTTTTAAGAAATGAAAGCAAAATGGTCTTTTTGGCACTTTACCTTCCTCAACAGACTGCAAACTCAGCCCGCGGTTGTTCCCGAGCAGGGCTACAATGTATGTGAGGGTACCGTTCTCGTAGTGATCTTTTCATTACCTCCAATGAATTTTAGTGAAAATGAAATAACTAATGAATGAGATAATGTATTACCTTGAAGATGAGATTATATATCTCTTTTCGCTTTATTTGAACACTGGTCTTGTGCGATGCTGGCTTTATTTTGAATGAAACTTTCAAAATGAAATGGCATTATACTTTTCAATAACATAATGCTCAAGTAATTTTGAAAATTGACAATCCTCAAATGAAGACAATTTAGCGTCTGCCACACGCTATATATACAGGAGATTGTAAAACGGTAGTTCAAGGACTGACAACTACGTAGATCAAAGTTGAGATTGCAATGCGCTCAGGCGTAGCATGGACTGGCCACAGTAACATTATATATTGGGGATTGTTAATCATGATAAGGCTGGATATAAATTTGATATTTTCCTCTAAATTTTAGAGTGTATTACGGGACTTGAGTTGAACTGTCAATCGAATCTTGGACATAAAACATTCTTTTTTTCAAATTTGCTCAAAATCCCTTCGATTTCATTTATATTTTTGTCCTTTGATTATTGAAAATTTTGACAAACCTTCTTGATTGAAATTATTAAAACTTGAAAGTTTTACAAGTAGATAGAATATAGAATATTTTTACTGGAAGATGTTTAAGTGTGTCACTTGCTGAAAATGGTGACAATAGAAAAACTACTGATGATAAGAATATTTCTCAAGGAACAACCTTTCACGCATCTGTATGAAATGTTTGATCATTGTACTTTGCATCATATTACTAGAAATAAGTGTGGGTTCTCTCTTATGTTTGAAGGAAAATGCATGCACTCAAATTCCCGAGTCGCAAGAACATATTTCAGTATAAAGGCTTTATAGACTTCAGTGAACCAAATCTAATTAAATATTGGCTCTTAGTTTATCTTTTACCCGAGGACACATGCAGTCTACGGAGCTTTAGCCAAAACATTAACACATCATATATCAAAGCTAAAACTCACATTGGTTTTATGTTTAATGTCCCTACCGACATTTTACGATCCTAGCCATGATTTTACAGATTTTCCTGATCTGCTTCAGTGCCGAGATGAAACATTACTCAGTGAGACCCCTATAATAAAGACAGTTGTAGGCTTACATACAGTGGCAGACAATCCAAAAGCAAAGAGATATAAAAACAATAAGCCTCCCCAAACTAAATTTGAGAGACATAAAAAGGGAGACTGAAAATGCCTATTCATGATGTAAACATGGCAATACATGTATACAGACAAATGACACAGACAACACAAATAAAGAGAAATAAACAAAAACACCACAAAACTGAAGCACTAACCAGTGTGAACCCCAAAATGGTGTTATCACCAGGTCCTCCGGAAGGGCATTAATGATATGCTCCTCCAAATTGAAAAGTCCGGTTTTGCTTAGTCTTTGTTCGTTAGTACAGTCAACTCGAGACATTGTAATGATCTGTCATATTTTAGGACGGTAATGTCGTCCTGTTGTCTGTTGACTAAATCATTGTGCAATTAAATAACAGAAGATACAAATGCAATAGCGAATGATCAAGTATAAGACGCGGACATGTCACGTTGGAAAATTACTGCTCAAAACAGAAAATTCACTATTGGAAAGTAGAAATCATCACGCTTGTCGTCAAATGTCCAAAATCACTATTACTAGAATGAATAGTAGAGCAGGGTAAAAGTCTGGAGTTTCTTCGCTGGCATTCAAGGCTACATGTAAGCCTTCCTCATATTATGAAATCTTTGATTGGTAACATCCTTATTTTTTTACGGTACATTGTATTTTTGCCAAAAAAGTTATGTTTGTTAAACGTAATGTACGAAGATAAAAACAATAAATCTGGTCGTTGATCCATTTTTTTAACTGCAATGCTATTTCAGAGAAAAATATCTACATAGCAATGCAAATAATCTTGTAATAACGACATTACGGAACAGACTTGTTAAGAGCAGAATTTCAAATGGCTAAAAGACAAAACAGACTCAAAACCAACGGAAACTGTCAACAGCATTGGTCCTGACTTTTCACAGTCGTTTCAAAAGAAATGGTAGTTCAAACCGGCCTCATGAAGCACCAAACTTCCCCTTCCATTTCAGTACTGTCAACTGCTAGACAGTGAAAAATCATGCTTCGTCCTCTGGTAAGTCTACAATTTTAAATTATGTTTTAAGGCAGCAGTTTTTATTTTCTTTTTTTTTATTCTATTTATACGCTTTCTGATTTCGAATTATAATTTTCTACTGCAAAATTATTATAATTTAGGAAGTACAAGATTATATTCACACATTGTACAACCTATTGTTCTATATTTAAGTAGATATTTGCATTCATTAGGGAATTAATAGTGTTAGCACCGTAAAAAGTAAAACTATATTTTTATGTTTTTTTGTTCTATTCGACAAGTACAACTTATCTTGCTTCAAAATCGCCATATCACTGTTTTTATTGGTTTCTGTATATTTTTTGCAATTTTCCTGGGAATGAATTCTCTGTTTATGCATAAAAGTATCGTTCTACTTTGATAAGGGGACGAGAATTTCATTTCAGGTGAGAGGGGATGTGCGAATTTGCCTAGAAAAAATATTAAGTTTTCATGTCTATCTCGAACAAATTATAATCAAAATAAAAATATTTATATTCCTGACAAGTGTAGGATAATGATATTCATTTTCAATCACTGACAAGGGGATGACAATTTGATTACGGTTTGGGCTGGCGATTTTGCCTACGAAAATTATGTATTTTTTAAATGCCATTTACTAACAACTTATTTATTTAACCAATAAAACCATCAAAATTAATTCATTTATATTCATGACAAGTAGGATAATAATATTTATTTTCAATTGCACCAAGATTAGAATTATTTATATAAAAATCAACCAATAGACCCCCTACCATATCTTAACAAAAGTTTTGTAGACCAACGCCCTCCTCAATTCACATCTATGTAAGTTTTTGTCATTATGTCTTGACTACTGCATTTAGTAACTGCACTTGAGTGATGGTAGTTAAACCGTATCTCCATGTTTTTGGTCCATAGCTTATCTATATCATATTGGACGATAGCCTTCATTTATCCAGAATGGAAATATGTGTCGAAAGTTTATTGGCTTTTGTTTCAGTTAAGGATGGTCACTCCTCAGGTTTTTTAAATTGTCTATGACTTTCGGAATTCATTGCATTGCATTGGAAAATTCTGCATGATGACCTCTACTTTTCTTTTCAAAATTTGATTTTTAACATTTTTAATAAACTTTTGACAAAATGTGATTAAAAACTTGATATTCTTTCATTGAATTTCAAAGTTTTATTGCCTTAATGCGAAGTGTATGAAAAGTCTATAGAAGTTCGGTTTTCCTCCAAAATTTCAGGTGTGTATATTTTGAAAAGAAGCACAATGACCAAAATAAATATTTTTGCTTAAACTAATGTATGATGGATGTTCTAACAAATAAAAATATTAATTTAAAAACCTTGATATTAAAAAAAACTTGAACAGTGACCATCCTTAATAATTTGATATAGGATAAAAGACTTTAGTGAGTGCATGTTTTCATTTGGGATACAGACACGTCATATCTATCAATGATGTCATGGTGATGGCCATAGAATTTCTGAAGGGATGAAAGTAACAAAGACCGAACAAATTTCTGACTAAGCAGCTTTTGGGACAATGTTTTTGCTCTATAAAAAAAATCACTGTATAAGGTACATGCTAGACAGTAACGAATCAACTGTGAAATGTACACTCCATAGGCTGGAGAGGTAGGTATATTGCTGCTCAGAAAGGAAACTGGAAATACAGTAATTATTCGGTATTTTGTCCGAAGCTTAAGCCACAAAGTCTTCATCTTGTGTATACATTTCCGCGTCAAAAGAGAAAATAGAATGCCCGTTAGTCTGTTTGCCATTATTTCTTTGTAATGCTAATATTGCGAACGTGATATTTTGTCAAAAAGCTCTCTACGACCCTGGCATATTATGGCATGTGCTTTCAGACCAGTTTGTGTTTTACCTCTTACTGCGCTTAATTTAAATTTGTCTTATCCATTGTAAATAATAAAAATCAAAAATATGGCATAATGCTATTTGAGACTGTATGAGGTAAATGTACATGAGATTACAGACATTGTATGATCATACAATATCGAGGGATACATTTTCAGATCAGTCGACATTTCTGCTTCGAACTTATTTTCTCTAAAGTTCTGCTTAATTAACTTGTGATAAAATCTGCTTGACTGCAGAGGGGGTCTATATTTTGCTTCCCTCAGGTCACATAGTTGAAGTACTACTCGCAGTATCCAACCTCCTCAAGAAGAAATGGAATATAAAAATATCGCAAGAATGTATGATACAAAATGATGTCCACAAAGCTCTCCCGTGTAGACTGGATTTCGAGGAAGAACTAGCAAAAGTAATGACAAACATGTTTGGCAATGGCATTTCTTCATATATATTGAAAACTAAGGAGTATCTCCCTCACGCAAAGCTCTGTCCTTAGCTGATTTTGACTTTACATTTAGATCATATTGGTTATTTGTACTGTATCAGTTTTTAAACATCTTTGAGTTAATGGTCTTCCAAACATTTAGATTTTATCTGCACTGAAGAGACATAAGTTGACGAAATGCGCATATGCAGAAATTAAATTCACAGTAACTTCGGTATTTAGTTATTTGTTACCACATGGTCGATGCCACTGCTGGTGGTCTGTTAGTCCCCTAGGGTATTCATCAGCCCAGTAGTCAGTACTTCGGTACTGACCCGAAAGCCGATTCTATTTGGAACACTGCAATATCTAAATTTTTGTAAATTTTGTTAAAAACTAAGGAGTATCTCCCTCACGCAAAGCTCTGTCCTTAGTTGATTTTGGCTTTACATTTAGATCATATTGGTTATTTTTACTCTATCAGATTTTAAACATCTTTGAGTTAATGATCTTCCATACGTTTTGATTTTATCTGCACTGAAGAGACATAAGTTGTCGAAATGCGCATATGCAGAAATTAAATTCACAGTAACTTCGGTATTTAGTTACATATTTGACTGTTAACACCGTTTTTAAATCCATATCTATATCTCTACATGAATCCATCGATGAATTGTAGCGAAACTCCGTCCTTAGCTGATTTTGGCTTTTCAAAATAGATCATATAGATTATGTTTTCTTTAAACATATGTTTTGACTTGATCTGCACTGAAGAGACATAAGTTGTCGAAATACGCATATGCAGAAACCAAATTTACAGTAACTTTGGTATTTTGTTATTTTTCAGCTTTTATACATCTTTCGATTTCTAGATACCAAAATGTTTGGTTTTATCTGCAATGAAGAGAAATAAGATGTCGAAATGAAGGAATCGGAAGAATGGAATTCTGATATTTGTATTAAGGCAAATCCTTTAATAAAGAAGTCGATCCAATACAGGCGTAACGAATCATCAAGTAGTCTTATTAAGTTAAAAAGGAAATATAATTTTCCAAATTAGAGACATATCTTCTCCGTTTTTCTGTGTTCGTTGCAGAATGTTTCACTGTAGACAAAGAAAAAAAAATCAAGAACGGCAAGGCAAACAAAATCAGCCTGGTAACTGGTATTTGAAGTGAAAAAGGTGGATCTGAATTGGGAAGTGATTACAATCATTCTAACCATAACAAAACAAATAACAAACAGAAAGAGGATATCAATGAATCTTACATAAATATACCTGTTCGTCAACAACACTTCCAACGGTACAGTGACTTTGGCGAGAAGGAATACGATTGTGCCACCGACGGTTATGGCAAGATATCGTTTCATAAACGCCACGTCAACTAGCAGAGTGACAGTGAAGACATATATGGGCATTAAATCAACTCTGTCCACTAAAGTGATCTTGAACAGGAAGGACCAGGAAATAAAAGTCAGATAGAAATAAATTGTACAAGAAAGTTCCATTTTGAAGGCACCAACGGGATGAAATCAAACAAAATATGGAACAGAAATGTCAGAGACTGATAATAAAATGAACACATGTAATGTACAATTTATTCAAACAAAGGTATGGAACGCGTGTTTTAAAATTTACTGCGTAAAAAATACGGTTCTAGAAAAAAAGAAAACAAATCGCAATTGTTAGTGGAAAATCTGTTTGCATGCATGGCAACAAAGACAGTGCTTATACATTTATAATAAGGAAAACACCCCAACCAATCAAGAACTATTTTTAAAGTCTCTGTTTTGTTTTCTGACACCTGTAAACTCAGGTGTTATGTATTTAAAAACGGAAACTTACTAGGAAACCAAGGCAATCGAACCTGCAATGAAACAAGTGGGAGTTAGCAAAGAGTTTAACAGAATGTGAAATGCTCCCACTATCAATATACGGAATGCCTAAAGACAAGTCCCTTATTACGAATTCAATGAGCGCCACAAATAAAATAAAGAGGATTTAAAGATATCTTACTGACCAATAATGTTTATAAGGAGATCGTCGAAAAACATATAAAGATGAAGGGATACATCCAACTCTTAGGTGCTAATTTACAGCAGAGACAAAATTCATTTGATGAAAGGGACGGACAAAAGAATCAAACTTTTTCTTTCTAAGGATGCCACTCTAGGCACAGTAACACCACCTTATTTTTAGGCTCCATGCGTAAAAAACGAAAATACAAATCGAGCCGGAAATACACAAACTAAAACTAGTATCTTCTAGATATAGAGATATTGCACTACAAGAATTGCATTCAAATTAAGCAGAAAATATTAGTACCTTTCGGAAACCGATTATTCCGAACCGAATAGAATGTTACTACTCATTGGCAATTATCAATTCTTCATTGACATCATTCTGTTAACAGACAATAATATATGAATTCTACGTGTTAGCTCATAGCGACATACAGAATTAAACAATGTCATGCATAGTTCATCTCTGATGTTGTTACACCTTTTAATGGTTCCATTACAGAATACAACTATTAACAAAAGACAATAATCTTGTGCGGTTTGTGATGTTAACGTTCTGCTGCGGCAAAATTCTATGTCTTTCAAAAGATTGAAGAGTAATAAGATATGATGTTGAATTTTTAACTGCTGCCGATCTTACATTAGAATATGAAAAAGAAAGGAAATGGGGTAAATGTCAAGGAGACAACATCCAATATCCAGGTTAAAACGACCCAAATCTTAATTAAAGATTGTCACAAATGCAAACGATTCGTCTTTCAACCCACAAGCAACTGAGCTGCTCACAAAAAAAGAATAGGAAGATATCCAATTCATCAGTCACTCAAACACGATAGATAAGTCGCCTTTCACCATATCTTAGCTTTACAAATAGAAAAGACGTACACACGTTTCCAGAGTTATTTTTTGCCCATCGCAGTCATAAAACTGAACAAATACATGCCAATAATACCAATACGGAGTAGAATCATTTTTTTTAAAATAAAACGTCACAGAGACTCCAACTGTTTTATGAAAAAGTGGTTCGAATTTGTTTTGTTTTGTTTTGTTTTTTTTTTTTCGAAATTTGCAATATCTAAAAAAATTATAAAATTTGTTGAAACTTAGGAGTATCTCCTTCATACAAAGCTCTGTCCTTCACTGATTTTGGATTTACGTTTAGATCATATTTGGTTATTTGCTTTCTATCAGTTTTTAAAAATCGTTGAATATATGAGCTTCCAAATTTTTATATTTTATCTGAACTGAAGAGACGAAAATTGTCTGAACAGTGATATGCAGAAACAAAATTTACAGTAACGTAAGTCAGAACCGAACCGTCAGTCAAAAGAACTAACAATCTATGGACAACGGCAATTTCAGAAACACAAAGAAACAAGGATACCACTTGAGTATATGACAAAAAAGAAAAATTAAAACGCACATACAAATGAACAACACGGACCCAATAAAAACTACGGTAAGATCAGATGTACCGTGGAGAAAGCATCTCCTGCTTCTAATAAGACACCCGCCGCGTTGAACATGTCAACTCCGGTAGTAAAGTCAAATCTGATAGAAAAAAAACAAACTTTACTTGTGAAGGGAAAGATCTGTTGTCATCTAGGAAACACACATCCCATACCAATCCACTTCGGTATTTGGTTCTACGGTACAGGAAAAAAGCTTCAAAGAAGATACATTCAAAGGGCACATTTGAGCTTAAAATTCACCTTATACAGGAGGTAAAGATGACAGAAAACTAATAAAAGCAACTATAAACGAGCCCCCTCCCCCGGACAAAATATGTGATGGATTGTACCAACAGAAAACCCACAACTACATAATAAATACAGATTTTAAAGAGGGAAAATGGAGAAAAGAGGACAAGAACAGGCGCTCGTACTATGTAAGCTTTGATAAACCACTGATACAAAAGATGCCTAATATAATAGACTACCAGAAAGACCAAACTATGTATACGATCACTCCAATATTATTGGTAAGATTCTTTATAACAAGAGATGAGCGTGGCCTTTAAAAATACAGATAACAGGGTTTTAGCTCAGGTTAAGTTAATGTTACATATGAAAAATCAATAAGATACTGTTAAAGTACTATTGTTCGTGGGGTTCCAATTTTCGTGGATTTCGTTGTTCTCTAAAACCACGAAATTAAGTTCACAACGAAATGCATTTTTCCCTTCAGTTTTAATGCATATAATTTGAAACCACGAATATAGGTACCCACGAAATAGTGAATTTTATGGAAACCACGAGTATTGATGTCCTCGAATAAAAGTACTTCCACAGTATTACAAAGCTGAACTCAACGATGAAAAATAATTAAAGGATATGGAGTAACTGTAAATGAGACAAAGTCCTTACAAAAACATGGGAAAACCAAGCAATGAATGTTCATATGCCATGAAGATTGATTAGAAGACTATATTTAGTGGAGTGCCTGAAAAATGGAAATACTGGTACCATTTAATAGACAAATAGTGTTTAATACCTATGTTTTGTAGGAAGTCTTATGTTTAATGTTTTAGATACACGGAAAAGTTAATATCTCTAACTTACTTTCAAAAACAAGATCATTATATGTTTGTGAAATAAAAGGGACAACAGGAAACACCTACAATGGCTGAAAATTATAATTACATGCTACAATATGCTAGGGAACTACACAGGAAAAACACAAATAAAACAAAAGACAAACGTAAACAACGATAGGGAATCGGGACAGCCGGACTTGGTACTGGCACTAGAAAAAGCCATTGGAAGGGTTAAACTGGTTTATGGGTACCCAAACCTCCAATTTATCTGACCTGTGGTAGGGTTAAACTGGTTTATGGGTACCCAAACCTCCCCTTTATCTGACCTGTTTCCCTATAGTTAAGTAAAATACGAATAAAACCCAATACAGGTAGACTACTAACTCCATGACCACAATCTTGAAAGGAGAGAATATGACAAAACGTAATCTTGAAAGATAGATCAAAGGGTGCTCGCCGCAAATCTGTCGGCAAGCTAAAGGAGTCTAGTCTGCTGGTAAAACACTGTCGCACTACAGAAGAAAAATCAAACTCAAAGCTTCCCGCAGGATTTGTACATTAATGTAGACAAGATAACAGGAAACAATTACAATGGCCGAACACAACATTCCACAATCTACAAGGGACTGAACAAGAAAAACAATAAAATGAAAAAAGACAAACACAGACAACGACAAACGACAAAACAGCAAAAAATCTGAAAAAAGTTCCCATTTTGCATACAATTTCGAGCAGAAAGGCCAAAATGACACCTCTTCAAAAAAGTTTAAATCTATTTATATAATAAATGGTCTTCTGCCTCTCAGCTCAAGTAAGACACACACAAGAATTTGCATTAAACTTTATCTTTTTTATCGTTTAGAGACTGAATATTTTAAATTTTCCTTTTGTTTAAACATGTTAAAGGGGGATGGGTGCTAATTTTGGCATTAGCAAACTACAATAAGTCTGCAACTTAAATGATTCAATATGACATATACCTTATTTCTACAAATAATAAATCATTATTACTTTGGCAAAAATTTATTATGAGATATACAAACTGTACATTAAAATTTTGACGACGAAAGTAAGAAAGACGAAATTGTAAAGTATTTCAAAATTCCGTAACAAAAAATCCGGTTTCCAAAAAAAAATGATTAACGAAAATCAATTTTTTTGTGAACTTTCAAAATTTTATTTTCCAACTTTGTATCACAATATCCTGATAAAACCCTTTGATCTATCTCATGTGTACACTTTGTTCAATTACTATTATCTAAATTTATGTAAATTCTTAAACCTTAGGATTAACACCCTCGATCGTAGTTTTGTCCTTAGATATATTTGATATTACTGATCATTCGGATTTCGTTTGGTTTTATGCATTTTAAATATTTTTGAAATTATTGATTTCCCTTGTTTAGGTTCTAGTGCTGCTGATGAGGAATTAATTTCCGAAATGGCCATACAGCTCATTAAAATTATTGCAGTTGGAGTTTACATATGTGTTATGGTCTCATGTTCATTTACTCCATATCCTTTCGTAAAATAAAATATAAAAATTGGATCAAAGGAAATGACATCTTAAAAAATCGTCATTATCGTAATTTGTTGACGTGGGACTTTTTTGTATCCAAAAATCATAAAAATGGCGTAAAGTGTCCATAGCTTGAATTTGGTACCAAATTTAAATACATTCAACCTATCCAGAGTGGTCTGGAAACACTTTCCGTGCAGCCCCCCCCCCCCCCCCCCCNCAGACCGGTTTTTTCTGTCCTTCTATGTCCTCTCTTTAAAATAAACATGTTACATATGTAGCACAAACATAACCTGCATGCATAGACAGTATAGGGCCACTTTTATAGTACACCCGAAAAATTATTGCATTTTCGTTTAAACCTAAGTTTCGTCTTTTAAGCTCCATAGTTTTTTACAGATAAGTAATATGTACTGAAATTTGGTATTTGATCATTTGATCTAGTTTTTATGCCTAACTTATCAGTTGTGATACAATGTTGGAAACTAAAACCATTAAATGCCATAAAATTTTGATTTTCGGTATAAAATTTTTGAAAAATGGAATTTTTCGGAATTTTAGATTTTTCACAATTTCGCCTTTTTTACCTTAGGGTCGTAAAAATCTGAATATATATTTGATAATGTCGGTATTAAATGTCACATATAACACTCCTTGTTTTTCTAAACAATGTTTTTAGACAATTTATGTATTGCTTAGGACAATTAAATGGCATATCTGCAGATATATTCTACACATTTGACATATATTGCGATTAAACGATGAAATACGACAAATCTGACATGTTGAAAATTACTATTTTCATCAATTTTGGGAGAAATATTGAGTTTTAGTCGACCAATGGCTGTTGAAATACTACATTCTGTTGTAATTGCATTATTGTCATATACAACACATGTTTTGCGTGTTCTGGTTATTTTTATGTGAACATAGACAAAAAATTGACAATTTCAGGGAAAATTTGTTTGGGTAGGGGTAAAATTTTCTGTAATCAGGGTCACATTAAACACTCCTTATTTTTCTTAGCAGTGTGTTTAAGACTCCAAATTTGTCGCTTGGTACAAGTTACAGAAATATCCTCAAGATTTAGCATATTTGACGATATAGCAGTTCTGAAATGTTGAAAATTCCCATTTTTCACCAATTTCGGGCAAAATATTGTGTTTAAATCAACAAATGGCTGTTAAAATATAAAATCATAATATAATTTATGCAACATTGTCCTATACAACACACATTTTGCGTCTTCTGGGTATTTTTATGCGAAAATAGACAAAAAATTGACAATTTTAGAGTATATTTGTTGGGGTAGGGGTAAGTTGTATTGATATATGATGTATATATTACCTAAAACAGGCATTATTTGTTATGGTTGTAAAGCAAATATAATAAGCTTTCATTTGATACCTATTTTAAATGATATGTGTTTACTAAAAAATAATAAGAAAGAAAAGAAAGACAAAACTTACTCAAAAACGAAATTATTCAAAGGTACCTGTATTTGGTATATTTGAAAATAAAATTTTGGTCATTTAAAATATGTTAACATTGTCTTAACATGTTTTATATTGAAGAAAATAGATTGAAAAGCTAAAAACAATTTTCAGAATCGGGAATTGAGATGCACTTCGGGTTCTCTAAACCATCAAACTTACCCAATTTCAATGAAAATATCAGTTTTTTCGTCAATATTTTATTGGGGTAGGGGTTCGTTTAATTGCGCTATGGAACGTATTGGACATAGAAATTGTAAAAACTTGGGTTCTTTGTAAAGCTCATACAATAAGCAATCATTTCATACCTCGTTTTTATAACTAGGGTTTTTTCAACATCTTGAAGCAACTGAAAGAAAAACTTGAGCGAAAAACGAAATTTTCCCAAATTTCGGTAGGTGGGTCTAAAATGGACCAAATTCCACAAGTGCGTGCAGGTTATACTCGTGTTAACATATTTTATTTTGAAGAGAGGATGTATGCGGACGTAAAAAAAAATGGGTGGGATTCAGAAGTGGGGGGTGCAAGGGGGTTATTCCAGCCCATGGACTAATGTAAACAAGAATTTTGAATGGTTTACTATAAAAGTGGTCCTATACTGTCTGTGGGGTGCACGGAAAGCGATTCCAGCCCATGGCCCAAAGGAGGATGGTCAGCGCGACATCAAAACAATTAGCTTTCATCTCTTTTGACATGCCTGTAACAAGCAAGGACCGTCCACTTTGAGAAATATTTCCGACTGTTTTAAACCTGCTTTATGATTTTGTTTCTGTTTGGTAACTTTTGTTATTACCCTAATTTAAACAATCGACAGATGAATGGCAATTTGATATTTTGAACATCTCATCTGATCATGATTTTACTGTATTTGTTGTATCCTGTACACATGCTGTGTTTAAGTGGTTTTCACCCTAGTTACATTTTAATGTCATATCATTTTTTTCATGTGTTTATCAATTTCTACTCTTTATACTATCCTCTCACACAATAAACTGGAAACATTAATTGCAGATTTTATGCATCAATGTTTCTTTACTTAAGTAGTATTCCAGCTAAGAGTCAGGCAGTGGGCGGCATATCAAAAATTTAGAGTCTGTAATTTATGGCTTAGATGTATTCATTTGGTCATAAAAACACATCCCAAAACGTTTTTACATTTGAACATGTGTTAGGTCTCGAGATAAATTTAGACTACTTATATTGAGAAAAAAATGGCGGGAAAATGTTCCTGTACTTTTCACTGTACAATATAACTAAATTTTGGATGCAAATAACTCAAAAAGGCAAAATAACTCAGAACTTTTATCTATCAACATGATGTTTTCTTGGTTAGTTTTATTAAAATCAAACATCAAAAATTTGCGTTTTTTCCTCAATTTGCCACTGCATCAATACACTTTGCCTGTTTCTTAGACGGACTGGTACTTAAGGTGTCTGCAGGGTATTAATTTCCTATTATAGAATTTTGTTTAATTTTCTGTGTAGAAACATAATTGTATGTTCAAAATGTGAAATAAAATTTGGGGGTCGCCGTGCATTTAAGCGCAAAATATGAAATTGAAAATTTCAGGATTTTACGTAGAAATGATAGGGAAAATGATCATATGAGAGGATAGTTTGAAAAATCTATTATAGAATTTTTTCATACTTTGCATGTGTTTAATTATCATTATGTAGTTTACATATAAAAAATAAAAATTAGGGGTCACCGTTGAAATAAGAGAGAAAAATTGCAA
>MJUU01059297.1:0-15390 GCA_002080025.1 Modiolus philippinarum | reverse complement strand
AGAACGGTTTTTTTCTGTCCTTCCATGTCCTCTCTTTAAAATAAACATGTTACATATGTAGCACAGACATAACCTGCATGCATAGACAGTATAGGGCCACTTTTATAGTATACCCGAAAAATTATTGTATTTTTGTTATAACCTAAGTTTCATCTTTTAAGCTCCATAATTGTTTACAGATACATGTAAGTAATATGTACTGAAATTTGGTATTTGATCATTTGATCTAGTTTGTATGCCTAACTTATCAGTTGTGATACAATGTTTGAAAATAAAACCATTAAATTCCATAAAATTTTGATTTTCGGTATAAAATTTTCGAAAAATGGAATTTTTCGGAATTTTAGATTTTTCACAATTTCGCCTTTTTGACTTAAGGTAGATCGGTAGTCTTCCGCCATTTTGAATTCGTTATTTATGTTGCTGTGGTATTATCTGCTTTTTGAATATGCAAATATTTTTATTTGTAATAAATCAATCAATATTATATTCATAATACAATATGCAAAGGACCTACATGGAGTTGAATTTACATGTATTTATCTAATAAGACGAGGGATGGTAACTTGATAATTAAATACGTTGGAACAAGATATTTGAAAAAGGGAGATAATCTGATAAAAATATTTTATATAGATACCACTATGAAAATTCACATTTTATAAATTTTATGGAAAACAAAGTCGGTGACCCCCATTTTTCTTTATATTTTTTGAAAGTATGTTCAAAGGGCTAACACATGAATAAAGTAGAAAAAAAATCTATGGAATAGTTTTAAAGAAATCAACAATATACCTGTTTTTCCCTATATATTTATTAGCAATATTTGATTATTTTGATATCAGTTATTTTAAAAACAAGCACGGTGACCCCCTTTTTTATTTTTTTTATTTCAATGCTAATAAAATACGGAAACTTTCCTGAAAAAATAAAGAACATCTATGGAAAACAAATTGGACTACCCATCTACCTTAAGGGTCGTAAAAATCTGAATATATACTTGATAATTGCCCATGCAATAATAATTTATGATATGTAAGCAACAAATTGTACGCAAAAATTTTAGTTTCAGACGTATTGTAGGTTCATAAATGTCAAAATTAGCACCCCTCCCCCTAAAAATTAAGAGAAAATTTGAAATTATTCAGGCTCTAATTGATAAATTAATGTTAAATGGGAATTCTAGCGTGTATTTCACTAAAACTGACATGCAGAAGTAGATGATTTAAGTAGATTAAAACTTTTCAAAAGGTCTCTTTTCGACTTTTCTGTCCGAAATTGTATGAAAAATGGGAAGTTTCGGTTTTTTTTCAGAATGTCTGCTGTTTTGACTTTGAGATGCAAATACTTCATGAAATTGATATATAACTTGAAAATGTTGATTATTAAATGTTGGTATTAAGAGTTACATATAACACTCCTTGTTTTTCTAAACAATGTTTTTAGACAATTTATGTATTGCTTAGGACAATTAAATGGCATATCTGCAGATATATTCTACACATTTGACATATATTGCGATTTAACGATGAAATACGGACAAATCTGACATGTTAAAAATTACTATTTTTCATCAATTTTGGGAGAAATATTGAGTTTTAGTCGACCAATGGCTGTTGAAATACCACATTCTGTTGTAATTGCATTATTGTCATATACAACACATGTTTTGCGTGTTCTGGTTATTTTTATGTGAACATAGACAAAAAAATTGACAATTTCAGGGAAAATTTGTTGGGGTAGGGGTAAAATTTTCTGTAATCAGGGTCACATTAAACACTCCATGTTTTTCTTAGCAGTGTTTTAAGACTCCAAATGTGTCGCTTGGTACAATTAATTGGCATAGTTACAGAAATATCCTCCAGATTAAGCATATTTGACGATATAGCAGTTCTGAAATGTTGAAAATTCCCATTTTTCACCAATTTCGGGCAAAATATTGTGTTTAAATCAACAAATGGCTGTTAAAATACAAAATCATAATATAATTTATGCAACATTGTCCTATACAACACACATTTTGCGTCTTCTGGTTATTTTTATGCGAAAATAAACAAAAAATTGACAATTTTAGAGTAAATTTGTTGGGGTAGGGGTAAGTTGTATTGATATATGATGTATATATTACCTAAAACAGGCATTATTTGTTATGGTTGTAAAGCAAATATAATAAGCTTTCATTTGATACCTATTTTAAATGATATGTGTTTACTTAAAAACAATAAGAAAGAAAAGAAAGACAAAAATTACTCAAAAACGAAATTATTCAAAGGTACCTGTATTTGGTATATTTGAAAATAAAATTTTGGTCATTTAAAATGTGTTAACATTGTCTTAACATGTTTTATATTGAAGAAAATAGATTGAAAAGCTAAAAACAATTTTCAGAATCGGGAATTGAGATGCACTTCGGGTTCTCTAGACCATCAAACTTACGCAATTTCAATGAAAATATCAGTTTTTTCGTCAATATTTTATTGGGTAGGGGTTCGTTTAATTGCGCTATGGAACGTATTGGACATTGAAATTGTAAAAACTTGGGTTTTTTGTAAAGATCATACAATAAGCAATCATTTCATACCTCGTTTTTATAACTCGGGTTTTTTTCAACATCTTGAAGCAACTGAAAGAAAAACTTGAGCGAAAAACGAAATTTTCCCAAATTTCGGTAGGTGGGTCTAAAAATGGACCAAGTTCTACAAGTGCGTGCAGGTTATGCTCGTGTTAACATATTTTATTTTGAAGAGAGGATGTATGCGGACTTAAAAAAAATGGGTGAGATTCAGAAGTGGGGGGTGTACCGGGGTTATTCCAGCCCATGGACTAATGTAAACAAGAATTTTGAATGGTTTACTATAAAAGTGGTCCTATACTGTCTGTGGGGTGCACGGAAAGTGATTCCAGCCCATGGCCCAAAGGAGGATGGTCAGCGCGACATCAAAACAATCAGCTTTCATCTCTTTTGACATGCCTGTAACAAGCAAGGACCGTCCACTTTGAGAAATATTTCCGACTGTTTTAAACCTGCTTTATGATTTTGTTTCTGTTTGGTAACTTTTGTTATTACCCTAATTTAAACAATCGACAGATGAATGGCAATTTGATATTTTGAACATCTCATCTGATCATGATTTTACTGTATTTGTTGTATCCTGTACACATGCTGTGTTTAAGTGGCTTTCACCCTAGTTACATTTTAATGTCATATCATTTTTTTCATGTGTTTATCAATTTCTACTCTTTATACTATCCTGTCACACAATAAACTGGAAACATTAATTGCAGATTTTATGCATCAATGTTTCTTTACTAAAGTAGTATTCCAGCTAAGAGTCAGGCGGTGGGCGGCATATCAAAAATTTAGATTCTGTATTTATGGCTTAGATGTATTCATTTGGTCATAAAGACACATCCCAAAACGTTTTTACATTTGAACATGTGTTAGGTCTCGAGATAATTTTTGACTGCTTATATAGAGAAAAAAATGGCGGGAAATTTTTGCTGTACTTTTCACTGTACAATATAACTAAATTTTGGATGCAAATAACTCAAAAAGGCAAAATAACTCAGAACTTTTATCTATCAACATGATGTTTTCTTGGTTAGTTTTATTAAAATCAAACATCAAAAATTTGCGTTTTTTCCTCAATGTGCCACTGCATCAATACACTTTGCCTGTTTCTTAGACGGACTGGTACTTAAGGTGTCTGCAGGGTATTAATTTCCTATTATAGAATTTTGTATAATTTTCTGTGTAGAAACATAATTGTATGTTCAAAATGTAAAATAAAATTTGGGGGTCACCGTGCATTTAAGCGCAAAATCTGAAATTGAAAATTTCAGGATTTTACATAGAAATGATAGGGAAAATGATCATATGAGAGGATAGTTTGAAAAATCTATTATAGAATTTTTTCATACTTTGCATGTGTTTAATTATCATTATGTAGTTTACATATAAAAAATAAAAATTAGGGGTCACCGTTGAAATAAGAGAGAAAAATTGCAACATGTTAATTTCTCTAGTGATATCTTTGTTAAAATATTTTATCAAATTATCTCCCTTGAATAATTTCTGTGTTCTGTAAATCCAGCAACAGATTTAAAGCTCATATTCCCAATCATTTTAATAACATTTTCATTACAAAAAATGTTTTAACACATTTTTTGTAATGAAAATGTTATTAAAATGATTGGGAATATAAATTTTAAATACATTTGAACTTTCTTTTCATTTTAAATAACTATTTTGTTAAATTTCCTAATGAATGAAACCTAAATGAACAATTTTTAGACAAAAATGGCGGAACAATACCACTGAGACACCTTAAAACGGAGAACGCAGATCCACTTTTTCAGTAGTAGTGAAGGATAACACAATTTTCGTTAAGACCCACAATGATTCAAGTAAGAAGTACACTGAGACTGACGTAATCAAAATGTAAGAATTTTTGATCGATTATATTTTTGTCGAAATCGGTGGTTGCAATTTCTAACAGAAAATAGGGATTCCTATGAGAACATGAGAACTAACTGTGTGCCCCTTTTAGCAGACCTTTTGCTTTCCTCGTATAATGCCAAGTTTTTTAAAGAGCTTACACAAAGAAAACCACATTTTGCCTTGTCCTTTAATTTCACATTTCGCTACAAAGACGATTTACTTTCTATTAATAATAATACAAAATAAGGAATAATTACATAAGATCTATCCCAATAAGCTTGAAATTAAAGAAACAACTTATACACCTACTTCAGCTTCAAACCTAAATATTTGTTCTATACTATCGAAGATGGACGTTTTATATCTAAACTATATGACAAGCGTGAAGATTTCAACTTCCCATTTGTGATATATTCTCTTTCTTAAAAACAATATACATACCTTTCAAGCCCATGGAGTGTACATTTCACAGTTAATTCTTTACTGTCGAGCATGTAGATTGTACAGTGATTTTTAACAGGGCAAAACACTACCCCAAAAGCTGGTATATCAGGGATTAGTTCAGTCTATTTTAATTTAATCTCTGAAGAAATTCTGTGGCCGTTAACATGACATCATTGACAGGTATGACGTGTCAGTGTCCCATATGAAAGCGGATATTTTCAACTAGATTCACGTTTTCCCAGATTTGAGCGAGTTTGACCGATACCAATTTGAATTTTTCCTAGATTGACTAACTTACAGTGTGGAGGGTGCTGTTAACAGAGAATGACATGCTTACCGTTTTGGAGTACCTGATGTCACTCTCAGTTTCATTGGAGTTCACACTATGAGACACGTGGCTTTGAATTTTATATTTTCATTTCTGCGCGTTGTAGCTGTATTTGTGTTCTTGTTTTTGGCCATATCTTCGTAAACACCACTCCTTTATTCCATCGGTATTCTTCTGCCGTTGTTTCAACCCTTCATTTCTGTATTCTTTTGTCCTGAGTCTATGCCATGTCAGCCATTTTGTTTTTTTTTTTTTTTATTCTACTGCCGTTGTTTCAACCCTTCTTTTTGTATACCTTTGTTCGGAATGTATGCCATGGCTGCCATTTTATCTTTTTTAAACAAATTTGCAAAGATTGAACTGTACAGACACGATTTTCTGAGATTTTAATTATTTTTCAAAATGCATTACATAGACTTCTGATATTTAATTGAATTTAAATACTGTTTTATTTAGGCTTATTGTTGTTTCTTTGATCAATGTTATCAACCAACGAAGGCAATAGTTCCAGAAACAAAAGACCGCAATTGCAGCTATCAAGTTCAATTTTATAACTTTAATCTTAATTAGTTAGCAAAATTGACTAAGGATAAGACTATGAATCTTCAAAACAAGTTTAATTACATACATGTTTTGTTTTTTATAAGATATAAATATTGGTTGACAAATGTTTTTAATATTGACAAAAACGCTAAATGATTTTAATGAGTTGAAATTTTAGACATGTTTTTAAATTAATTTCAATGAAAATTTACAAATTCGAGATAGTTACTTGTAAATTTACACAATATTATTGCATTTTTTTAGATACAAAATTTCACTTAATTTGGTTTTTCAGTATCACAAAATCATACTCTTGTATACTTTTTTTTTCTAAATAATGTCGGAAAGGGCTATAAAAGGGAAACATTAAATGAGAGTTTTCGAAAACTGCAGCCATGTTGGTTTGTAAGGTATTCGTTTGTTTTTCAATATGTTTATATTGCATACTGAATTATGGACATATAACCTTAGGACAAAATCATCAAACTTCGGGTCACTCATCCGTTAAAATGACAAACGATTACAGAAAAACTACGACAGAACCAGCTTCCCTGAAATATTCAAGCGAAAGCAGTCTTATCACTTCTACATCTGGGTCAGAAGAACGCTTGGAATCAAAATTGACCACATCAAGTAATGATGTAAATGAGAAATTGATGTCAAACGATAACTGCTCTGTATATTCAATATGCGAATACGTTTCAACATTGAAATTTCAATACTGTCGATGCGACGAAGAGTGCCATATATACAGTGACTGTTGCGTCCATGCATTAGTTGGAAACAGTGAAGTTATCGCCCCTGCAGATTTCACATTCGACTGTCTACAATACAACACCAGGTCAAAATATATAGGGACTTACGTAGTCACCAGATGTCAGTTAGTCACTAATCCAGTCCAATTTTATAATAAAACTTTTTGTTATAACAATGACATTTCGAAAGTAGGTCCATGGGTAATCGATACAGAAGGACGTTTATTTAAAAACAGATACTGTGCCTTTTGCAACGGAATATATTTTTTTGAACCTCTGCAAATTAAATTTTCAAATATCAACTCAAAAGTAGTTACAGAGAGCAACGGCACATCGACTTCTGAAATAATGAAGACACTATATTATCATATAGATTCAGAATACCAGTTTATAATACCAAATACATCTCGACTTTGTCTGATTACAGAGCCAAATTCCATCACAAGTGAGGAGTGTGAACGCTACGGAGTAAGTCCAGTTGCTCAAGGTTTTTTCAGCAAACTGATTTATCGCAACATGTACTGTGTGAATCCAGAAAACTCGATGCATGGAATCATTGAATGTGTAGCTATCTTACGTGGTATTTTTACACTGACAGACGTATTTTTCCCTTTGACAGTTTTATTTTCATTCCAGGGAAAATCCCAGAAAATATGTCCAGAACAGGTAATATTAAACTTTGCTGTACGTATATTCAAGGCTTAAAGTAGGACCGAAGTCTAAAAACTCTCGGAAAGAATTTTCCGATATATTACTGACTTGCGCTTTATTGTTAGGGAATGCAAAATATAAATTAAAAATTGTGGGTAACCGGCAATATAAGCGTTAAATCTGTCATGTAAAAATGAGCTATTTTGGTTAAAATAATAGGGATAAATAGCGCATTAAAAAAATAATTTACTCTAGTTACATCAGATTGAATATTTCTAAATTTGGGAAGTAATTTGCTACTATAATTGCCTTTAATTCGTAGGGAAAAATGTTGGAGTCACCGAACTAAATTTTGAATAAGTGGCTAAAAACTAATTTTTTCCTGTCATTTCTTTACAAACTGTCTCCCCTTTATTAGAGCAGTAGTTTGCTAAAAAAAATTAAGATATTGAAAGGTTCCAAAATAGAATCGGCTTTCGGGTCAGCACCAAAGGACTGACTACTGGGCTGGTGAATACCTTCGGGGACTAACAGTCCACAAGCAGCGGCATTGACCAACTGGTAACAAATGACTAAATATCGAAGTTACTGTGAATTGAAATTCTGCATATACGCATTTCGACAACTTATGTCTCTTCAGTGCAGATAAAATCTAAACGTTGGAAGACCATAAACTCAAAAATGTTATAAAACTGATAGAGAACAAATTACCAATATGATCTAAATGTAGAGCCAGCATCAAATAAGAACAGAGCTTTGCATCAGGGAGATACTCCTTAGTTTTCAACAAATTTACAAATATTTAAATATTGTAAGGTTCGAAAATAGAATCGACTTTCGGGTCAGCACCGAAGTACTGACTACTGGGCTGGTGAATACTTTCGGAGACTAACAGTCCACCAGCAGCCCCTTCGACCCAGTGGTAACAAATGACTAAATACCGAAGTACTGTGAATTTAAATTTCGCATATCCGCATTTCGACAACTTATGTCTCTTCAATGCAGATAAAATTTAAACGTTGGAAGACCATAAACTAAAAAATGTTATAAAACTGATAAAGAACAAATTACCAATATGATCAAAATGTTAAGCCAAAATCGAATAATGATAGAGCTTTGCATGAGGGAGATACTCCTTAGTTTTCACAAAACTTTAGATATTGTAAGGTTCAAATATGAAATCGGCTTTTGGGTCAGCACCAAAGTACTGACTACTGGGCTGGTGAATACCCTCGGGGACTAACAGTCCATCAGCAGCGGCATTGACCCAGTGGTAACAAATGACTAAATACCGAAGTTACTGTGAATTTAAATTCTGCATATGCGCATTTCGACAACCTTTGTCTCTTCAGTGCAGGTAAAATCTTAACGTTTGGAAGACCAAAAACTCAAAGATGTTTAAAACCCGATAGAGAACAAGTAACAAAACGTATATCTATAAGTTTGCTGAATATCAATGCCTATTAAAAATGAGCACAATTTATCTCTAAGGATCAATTTAGCAGATTATGACCTTGAAATGACCTGAAGTTCAAATGCATTCAAGTCAAGTGATAATTGCCATTGTTTTCTGAAATTTGCTTAATTTTTCGGATGACCGTGACATCATGACCTTTCACCTTGGAATCATTTTAATGTCATAGCAAGTTAAATGGATCTTGTTTGGTAGATAAACTAAGCTGTTGCTTCAAATTGATTCTATCTTTATCATTTTCAAAGTCAAGGGCTTTTGTACAAAGACATCCTTTTTTTACTAAGTACCATAGTAACAAATTTAAAGGCTTAATATATAATACACCTAGTATTTGCCTATTGATGTGCCGCACAGTAATATAATTTTTTTTTTTTGGTCTTTACAGAGAACCACTCTTTAAAACCAGTTTTAACGTCTGCGTTTTATGCAGTTGAAAACACAGTATTACAAGGCATGTGCAAACTGGAGAGTTATTTGTTAAATTGAAATTAACAACGATATCGAAATTGCATGTAAAGCTTCGTCCTGCAGAATACCATTTCGACTACATATCTCTATAGTGAAGATAAAATCAAGAACTTTGAGAGACCAGAATAGGAATTAAATAATACGCTTACCATTTTTTTTCTTCTTTGCAGCAACTACCCGAAGTTTGTCCATCATCTGCAGTTTACAATAATCTACAGGTAGAAGCAGTGTTTGTCTGTCAGTCAAACGTTTTTGTAGACGCCAATTTCTTGCCACATATTGCCTACAGTTTTCTTTGGGCAATGTTGATTCCTAACTACACAACTGCAAACTCACTTAGATTGTGGCATAATTTGACCCTCCCAGAAATATTTATCATGCTAACTCTAAATGTGCACAGGGAGTTGAAATCATTTGACGAGATTTCTATGCAGCAAAGCCTTATAAGAAATTTGAAATGGACAAATGTGATTACTATGGACAGCAAGGTTAGTTCATGTTTTCAGTAGTCATCACGTTGATATACATTTTGATTACACCTATCAAAAAAAAACGAAAAAAGCATGTTAATTACGATATATACTATGTGAACAACGGTAGTGGAATATCCAAGGAAAGGACAAGGCAAAAGCAAGAACACCAAAGGACGGAAGACCAGAGACACTACATGCCCACAAAACACATGAACACTACATATAAAACACAAAAAACTAAAGCATTAACAGTGCGAACTCTCAAAAAACAGAGAATGTTAAGCATGTTCTTCTCTGTATACAGCACTAGTCACACTGGCGATGGGTCAACCAAGGGTTAAGTCAAAATTGGTAATGTCAAATCCGGGAAGACGTGAACTGAAAATGTCAGTTTTCATTCGTGATGCTGACATTTCATATCTATCTATGATGGCGTAGTGACGGTCATAGAATTTCTGAAGGGACGAAAGTAACAACGGGTGAACATATCCCTGATATGAAAAGTCTCCATAAATACACCATCCAAGCAAAAAAGAGATGTAGAAAACTCTAAATAAAAAATACAAAAGCACAGTAATTTAAGGATGTAGAAAGGTGAGGTTTTTGAAATTCCTAAATGCCATTCGGAATTCACGGATTTTACCCATTATTACTATGTAATATATTTTCCCCCATTACACCCAATTGTCTAGTCATCAAAGTCTCCAATAGGTCATATAAGGCCAGTAAGCAAATTTTCACTAGATTGTAGATTTTCCATCCATGTAAAAGAAATCAGTAATGTTTCCATGTTATCCTAAGGTAAAAGTCCAAGAGAGCTTTTCCCGCCAATTTTTAAAATGTGAAATATCTTGAAAAGAAGGTCCATAACCTGTCAATATTTTTAGCTGATTTTATTCCTTTACCAATTCTCTTTCAATTCATGGTATCAATTTTAAATCGTAGATTTATTTATTTTCACCTTACTATTATCAATCTTTTAATTTTCTACTTCATTTGGACATATAAAGTACACATGTCTGTACACTTGCTCTTTTGTACATTTCTCTCAGTTATTGAGAGGATGAACATTTTGTCATTTTTTTCTCTAATTATGATGACAATATGCAATAATTTACAACTCAAGTTACTCGGTGCATTACCACATATATAACGTCCCCCTTAGACTTGACGTCTAAGAAATCTAATTTTGTGACAACGTATGGTTTCGGATAGGGATACACTATTACATTTTCAAATTTTGACTTTGTAATTTTTTTTACCATTCTATTCATATAGTGTAAATATTTCGTTTTTTTATTATTTTGCAACGTTTTCTTGCAATTGATTCAAAGAGTGCCCTGTGGTTGTTTACATGTTGTAATTGTCTGCTATGAAACAACGGCAGTAGAATACCAAAGGAACAAGGGAAGCGATGACCACAAAAATCGAAGTCCAAAGACACGACAAAAATGGCAACAGATAAAAAAACAGACAAAACAAGGACGTGAGACAGCCACAATGCACGGACATAAAAAGATAACATTAAGAACTAAGGCACTCATAGTGTGAACTCCCATGAAAACCGGGAGTGACATCAGGTGCTCCGGAAGGGTGAGCATGTCCTGCCCCGCTAGCGACACCAGCCACACTATCAGTGAGGCATATATTGGTTTGGAAGATCTGTTTGGTAGCGGATTGGTTTACGTCATTTTCTAACCCTTAGACAAAACCAATTGAAATCAGTGGTACATGTTACTTCTCTAACCCTCAAGCAGTACCATCGTGAAATTTTGAAAAGCTTTTTGTGAATCTCTATAGTAATCAAACAATCACAAGGACAAATCGGTGGCACAAACATCACTGACGAAGACAAAACTAAAATTTTACAGTATGATATACAAGACAACACGAAAAATTAAAGTACTGACAGTGTGAACTCCCATAAAAACCGGGAGTGACATCAGGTGCTCCGGATGGGTAAGCATGTCCTGCTCCGCTAGCGGCACCCGTCACACTATGAGTCTTTCTGTCGTTCAACAGATGACAACATTTTTAAAAACACTTTGCCTGTTAATTTTTGTATGTTGACAGCCCTGCATCCATGAACAAAGGTGAAGATACATAGATGTAGCGTTGCCCGACATAAAGCAAGGAATTCCGCCCAAACCGGTGCTAGAGGCCGTTTTGAACTAATTAATATGAGGCATGAGTAGGCATCATTGTTGAAGGCCGCGTGGTTACTTCAAGGTGAAGAACAACAATAAAAGCGTTGTTCTATTGCTTGGTTTAATCATGTATTTGTAGATTTTGTTTTATGTGCATTTACTCGAATTCCTTCCATTATTAATTTATATTTTTATTAGCACCGGAAGACACGCAGCAATGCTTTAGTTTGAATTTAATTTTTAATTAATTAATTACAGGTTATAAACTTTAAATGTCAAAAGCCAAAGCAATTTTTGACGAACTACAAGACCTTTATGAGTTGGCAATTTATAGATCAATTAGATGTAGAAACAAACGTGAGGTCATACTTGAATATAACTTCTTCTCCACCCCGTCAGAAAAATTGTCAAGAAATTCAAGTGAAAAGCATTAAAGAAAGAAAATTCAAGCAGCTGTTAGTAATTGATATTCAGTGTGTAAAATTTAATGAACGTCTGTCTACAGAGCAAACAGATCAACGGAAAGCAGCAACTATATATCTGACATATACCGGATGTTCTTTGTCAGCCATTGCACTTATTGTATCGATTGTAATCTACAGAAAATGTGAAATAACATCAACAATACATGGTTCTAATTTAGAAAATGTTTCCATCACGTTGATATTTGCAGAAATGTTGTTTATGTTTGGAATTGGAGCCCACAGCAATCAATTGGTTTGTACTATTATCGGCGTCATTCTTCATTATCTGTGGTTAGCTGTTTTCTCATTCCTATCTGTTGCTATTGTAGTCTTGGTTCGTGGTATTACAACATTGTCCATTCCAAACAACACTGATAATTCGTCACGCTGTTTGTCTGTCTTAGGAGGATCCCTTCAATTGCTCCTAGTGATACCAGCCTTGATTTGTCACTTTTTTGAGGTTCAAAATTTGAAACCAAATTATGGCGGACTTGTTTGCTTTCCAACGGGGTTTCCAACTAATTTAATCTTTGTAACAGCCCCTATTATGTTGTCAGTTGTGGTTAATACAGTTTGTCTTATTATTTTGATAATATGCGTTACAAGAAAGCACAGGGAAGCCAGAAAAGTAAGAAAATCAAGTTCTTATCAGCAAATTGAGGTTTATCTACGTGTTAGTGTACTAACGGGTATATTTTGGATCTTTGGTATTATTTGTGCCTTTGTTCAGAATGAGATGCTAGAGTATATCTTTATCACTACATGTAGTTTCCAAGGCTTTTTCATTGCTGTAGCAAACCTAACAACCAGACGCGTATGTAGGCAAATTGGTTCATTTCAGCAGTCTGAACCGACAGGATCGACACGTGTAGGACAAGAAGCAAAACGGAAATATGGACTAAACAGATCAATACAGGAAAGAAGAGGAAAAAGAGAAACTTCAGCAAAGAAACAACCAAAATCAAACGAAGAACATGAAGTCCCTCTATATCTGCTACCGAGAAACGTCTCAAGTAAAGTTATTGACGCCAAAGTTTCCGCTTATCCACAAACGGATTCCATGTGCTACACTGTTCATCTTTAAACTTTTTATGTTGTGTTTCATGTATTATAGATTTTAAGAGAAATATTAAAAACAATTGCTATATTCAATGTCGAACTGACACAATTAGGGCATAAACATTCAAAATAAAGTTGTGAGCTTTACTAAAGCATTGGGTGAAATAAAATTCACAGTTTTTTTACTATTTAGATGTGATTAGATATTATGGTGACATATTGTTTTTTGAAGACAATGTTGAATAAAGTTTTGATTTTTACAATTTTATATGTTTTACTTGAGACATACAGGAGCAAATAACTTTCGCTTTAACATTTCAATATGAAATATTTGACCGATTTAACAAACCAGATTCTTGCTCTGAGCATTAAGATTTTTAACGTATAGAATAACGAATGAAAATGTTAGTTATTTTGATTTCGTCAGAGAGCCATTTCTAATTCGTCAAAAAATCATTTTAATAGTCCATATCAAAGTTCTGGTACTTAGATTCACCACTTTTTGTTTGTCAGCTCTATGTTACAATCGTGACCGCCCCATATGACTAAGAATGCACTTCAAAAACATAATTTCGTGACGTTTTAGGCTCTATGACATCTCGTTTTCTATACTGTGACGTGTTGAAAAGTGGTCTGGTAAATAGGAAATAATACATGGCAAAATCCGTATCCGATACCGTATCATCCCGAGTTACCAATATCAGTACGAGTGCCTCTAGCCCGAGGTCTGATATTGGTCGAGGGATGATACGACATGTGATACGGATTTTGTCATGTTTTATACAGTTTATCATTTGTTTAAACAGGTGACTACAAATCCCAAAATGCTGTCAAAAATTGAAATCGGTAAGAGAAAATACATGTATTTTGTGAAGAGGAATATTTCAAAATGGTCGGAAAGGACTGGAGGTTTTGGAAAAAAATCTGACATATAAAGGAAAAGTTGGCTAGATTTTTTTTAACTGACCCTCACAAAACAATTTCACCCAAACAAATCTTTGTTTTCCAAAAAAAAAATTTTGCCCCCCAAAAAAAATTTTTTTGCCCCCCAATTTTTTTTACCCCCTGAAATTTTTTTTAATTAAAGGAAAGTAAAATTGAAAAAAAAATCGAAAAGGGTATGTGATAAAGGGTAAGCCATGCGATAAAGGGTATGCGATAAAGGGCATGACGTCATAGTGTGAACACGAAATGAACGTCATGCACTGTATCACATATGCAAAACGTCTGTATTTATTACTAAACATATGAAAAATCCTGATACCAGAGCTCGGATCTAGTCTTTTAACCATCTCTTCTGAAATACCTATACCAAGTCAGCCACATTGCGACTGACAATTTATTTCCGGTGGCTTTGCACCTGCTTTGTCTATTTGTCCCTTGAACTTATGAGCTTGAGAATTCTGTTAGGTAATTTTGTTATTACCCCCATTTTTAATTAAATTAAATAGTCTTCACTACTTTAATGAAAGGTCATCAAACATTATGTTGGTGATTGACTTGTCCGTGTCTTCTTATAAAATTTTAGTTTCTTGATATTTGGGTTATTGGATGTGGTTTGTTTCCATTGATTTATCCACTTTTTTACCCTTTTGGGGCTATTTAGGGCTTGCTATATGGTGTGAGGTTCCTCACTGTGTTGAAGACCGTACGGTGACCCCTAGATGCTTTGTTTTGGGTCGTTTTAACCTGGATATGGGATGTTGCCTCCTTGGCATTTACCCCATTTCTTTTCTTTTTCATATTATGCTAACATTTGTTTTGTGCTAGCAAAGCTGACTACAAATCTTCTTACCGTAAACTTTTTCAAACCTGATAATAAAAAACAAATTATCCGAAGCACACTTAAAATAATACAATAAGTCGGCAAAAAACAAAGCCTCAGGAAGAGTAACTGTTTAGCTGCATATTTATTGACATTTTTACGATTGTTATTTTCGCGGGCACCGAGAATTAAATGTCTCTTTCTTTGCAAGCTCAATCTTGTTAAAAGAATGTCAACTATTCATTAGACTGGGATCATTAATTATTTTTTAATTTATTTTTTCTCTATTTTATTTTATTTTTCCTTATTATATTGTTATCATTAATGATCGATTAGAATAATCGTGTTATCAAATCTTTGGTATAGTATATATTGATC
>MJUU01059295.1:70159-83289 GCA_002080025.1 Modiolus philippinarum | reverse complement strand
TTTTTTTTTTTCGCTTAATTTTTTTCTTTTTCAATCTTCTAACAAAAAATCACATTTAATTGGCATCCTTGTTATTTTAACATTGACTAGCGAACACCCTTAAAGACATTTGATCGTCCTTTTCACTTCAACATCAATTTTCGGGTATTACTGTTATGCCGTAATAAATTTTACACAAAGACATTTATGCGCAGACAATAATGAGTATTTAAGTTTCATAAACTGAAAAATTGATTGTACACAATATTTTGTTCCATTGTTTGTTCAAAATTTTAAACCGAATTATAGGTATTGCTGCAATTTTAATAACGTAAAATGTACTACATAATGCATTTATTCGGTTTCACGTCCCCTGGGTACAATTTTGTTTTTGATGGACGACTTTTAGGTATAACAGTATAAAAAGGAATAGTTAGTGTGTTTTGGTGAATAAACATTATTACTTAATGGCATCAGTATTACAGTATTAAAAGACTTATATAATTTATGGTTCGTTTATAAAACATTATTACATATGGTTTTATCGAAATAGTGTTATTGGTTAGATTCTGATACATGATATTCCTGTTTGATTTAGACAAAATATTGACTGATGTTTTCTACGATCCTGAACTTGACGCAACATTCGACCAATCAGTTTGTTCGTTAAATCAAACATTTCATACTCTACCGGTACACCTGATCTCACCCATGGTTTTTATTGGGTCCGTGTTGTTCATTTTTATGTGTGTCTTCATTTTTTCTTTTTTGTCCCGTTCTCAATTGGTGTCCTTGTTTCTTGGTGTTTCCGATGTTGCCTTTGTCCATGGATTGTTCGTTCTTTGACGGTTCTCACTTACATTTCAAAAAAGAAAATATCGTTGGACCAACAGTAGACGATTCTTTCTCTTAGCATTTAGCAGCAAACAGCAAACATCTTAATTAAACACATTCTAAATTTCAAAATCAGTATTGCATGGACACGGGTTATGTATTCTAGTATATGCACTGAAGAGACATAAGTTGTCGAAATGCGCATATGCAGAATTTAAATTCACACAATAACTTCGGTATTTAGTCATTTGTTACCACTGGGTCGATGCCACTGCTGGTGGACTGTTAGTCCCCGAGGGTATTCACCAGCCCAGTAGTTAGTACTTCGATGCTGACCCGAACGCCGATTCTATGTGAAACCTTACAATATCTAATTTTTTGTAAATTTTGTTGAAAACGAAGGAGTATCTCCCTGATGCAAAGCTCTGTCCTTAGCTGATTTTGGCTTGACATTTAGATCATATTGGTTATTTGTTCTCTATCAGTTTTTTAACATCTTTGAGTTTATGGTCTTCCAAACGTTTAGATTTTATCTGCACTGAAGAGACATAAGTTGTCGAAATGCGCATATGCAGAATTTAAATTCACAGTAACTTCGATATTTAGTAGGGATGTCAAAATGTACGAAAAATGCCACTCGAGTACTCGGATTCATTACTCGAGTATACTCGAGTACTCGGTGATCTTTTGAAACGAAAATTACTAGACTTTAAAATCTTATCATTCAATGATATACAACTACAATATTTCACAAATACCATAACGGAAGCACCAAGTGCTGTTTGTGTACCATTATAGCCAATTAAAGGTTTGATTAAACAACATTCAATTAGAGCGAAATTATATACAATATTTTATGAAAGGATATGACAAGTTTTTCTTAAGCAATTTGTTTTTGTTAAGTAGCACGCTTGTCTGATTAATCAAATTGTTTAAATCACAATTAACGCTTATATAAACATCTGAGAACGACAAGGTTTTAATCAAATAAATTTTCAGTAAAAATATTACATGTATTTGATCACAAAGTGTATACATTTTTCGGCAATTCAGGGATCAGACAGCCGATTTATTCAAAAGCACTACTGAGTCGCAAATGCGTCTTTAGGTAAGAAAATCTTGCTATTCAGCTACACGTACNTATGCATCATTTGAATTTCAAATGTGGATATAAAGCAAGTTGATTTTCGTCAAATGAAAATCCATTTTAAAGCAACAGCAAAAAAGTTGCTCTATTGTGTACGAAAAGAAAAGTCTGCTAAATATTGATATGTGAAAAGCTGTTTATTTTATTTACAATAACCAATACAGTTATTTCTGCCAATGTCTTACACTTGTTACGACAAAGGAGTTTTCGTTGTTTTTCAACATTTTTGCATTTTGGGCTGACAAGGTATTTTTTTTTGTTTATTCTTTTTTTTAGAAAATGACATATGTTAGGTAATATATAAATATATATATATATATATATATGTTAGATCTTGGATGTTGAATATATATATATGTTAGTTAGTGTCTTTCTATAAGACAGTAACGAGTTTATTATGTTTTAAAGCGCAATGCTCTGAAATAGGCAGGTTTAATGCCGAGTATTCGAGTACCAATTAGGTACTCGATACTCGTACCTTCCGAGCGATACTCGAGTATTCGAGTACTCGTTGACATCCCTAATATTTAGTCATTTGTCACCCCTGGGTCGATGCCACTTCTGGTGGACTGTTCGTCCCCGAGGGTATTCACCAGCCCAGTAGTCAGAGTACTTCGATGCTGACCCGAAAACCGATTCTATTTGAAACCTTACAATATCTAAATTTTTGTAAATTTTGTTGAAAACTAAGGAGTATCTCCCTCATGCAAAGCTCTGTCCTTAGCTGATTTTGGCTTGATATTTAGATCATATTGGTTATCTGTTCTCTATCAGTTTTTTAACATCTTTGAGTTTATGGTCTTCCAAACGTTTAGATTTTATCTGCACTGAAGAGACATAAGTTGTCGAAATGCGCACATGCAGAATTTAAATTCACAGTAACTTCGGTATTTAGTCATTTGTTACCACTGGGTCGATGCCACTACTGGTGGACTGTTCGTCCCCGAGGGTATTCACCAGCCCAGTAGTCAGTACATCGGTGCTGACCCGAAAGCCGATTCTATTTGAAACCTTACAATATCTAAATTTTTGTAAATTTTGTTGAAAACTAAGGAGTATCTCCCTAATGCAAAGCTCTGTCCTTAGCTGATTTTGGCTTGACATTTAGATCATATTGGTTATTTGTTCTCTATCAGTTTTTTTAACATCTTTGAGTTTATGGTCTTCCAAACGTTTAGATTTTATCTGCACTGAAGAGACATAAGTTGTCGAAATGGGCATATGCAGAATTGAAATTCACAGTGACTTCGGTATTTAGTCATCATTATGATAAACTCCTCTCGGGAAGGGATCTTGGTGGAAGCTGTATACTGAGAGTACTATAGGGTTATAGAATGGGATTTTTCATATTTGTCCTGTATTATGTCCAAGGACGGTCGTATTGGGCCGAGGCAACGCCGAGGCCCAATACGGCTGTCCGAGGCCCAATAAAACTGTCCGAGGACATAATACAGGACCAATGTGAAAAATAACATTCTATGACGCTTTTATTAAATAGTTATGTAAAAATATATATACTATCGATTCAATGGCAACAAAATGGGCGAAGGACTTGTCAATTTTTATGTTTACTTTTCCTTTATTCTCAAGTTTATTTTCATGTATTTTCATAGCATTTTGTGTTGAAATTCAGTTTCATTTCCGGGATCCGATCCCGTATTTCTACATTTAATTTGCAGAAGTTCAAGGACATCAATGAAAACGCTGGTTTGTTGACATGTTTGAATACTATGATGTTTCATATTGAAATCACTGAACTATCAAAGTATTTTCAAGAATGTCAACAAACCAGCGTTTTCATTGATGTCCTTGAACTTCTGCAAATTAAATGTAGAAATACGGGATCGGATCCCGGAAATGAAACTGAATTTCCGTTTTAAAATAAATCGTAATAAAAAATGTACGATTTATTTACATTGTAGCAGTCTAGCAGATTATTCACATTGAAATATGTTCTGTTCATGATATTGCCGCCATTTTGTTGAAGATTGAATGAACCGGAAGTCCGTATTGGGCCTGGCCGTATTGGCCCAGTAAACCCGTATTGGGCCAGTAAATCCATATTGAGCCAGTAAATCCATATTGGGCCTGCTTGGCAGTATTTGTCCAGTAAACCTATTTATATTTGCTCTAAACATTTTGTATTGCATAGCCAATTTTAATCATATTTCACATAACTATTTAATAAATAACTTTATTTGTCATTTGGTAATGGGTATAGAGCTGGCATGTCAGTTAACTGCTACTGGTCTTTTGTGTTTTCATGTTTATGTCTATATTTAGTTCTTTCAGTTTGATTTATACAATTGACTCATTTAGGTTACTATCTGAATTTTACTGTTGTTACGAATGTTTTTTGATTTATCACATTGGCTATAGGGGAAGGTTTGGGCCCAATAAAAATAGTTTAACTCCGCCGCAGCAGGTTTTCGCCTGTCCTAAGTCAGGAAATTATTAAGCCTTTGTGTGTATTTTCTTTTTTCCACGTAGTTTACCTTATGTCAATAGGAGTCTAGGATGGTGTTTATTTCGCTGAACTTGATTACTCTTTATTTAGGAGCCGACTCCGACCTGCCGTTGTGTGTGGGGTTTCCTCACCGTTCATTAAAGATCTTATGGTGGCTTTGAGTTGTTATTACTCCCCTTTGGGTCGTTGTCTCTTTGACACATTCCCCGTTTCCCTTCTTTTTTTCTGTCATTGAAAAATACGCAAATGTAATCGAAATTCAGAATATGCTATGCAGAAAAGGGTATGAGTTTTAGAAGTTTACATTTTTCATCTCAATTTTGGGTAATTTGTTTTGTGATCGACTGACGCAAATTGGGTGTAATTGTTACATTCTTTATTGTAAATGGTTTCATTCTACTGACAGTGTATTCATTCATTCACCACTCAAATATATTAGTGTCACTGAGTACTTATGCTCGAGTTACCAAACATCCGGACATTTTACACTGCCAGTCGGCTAAATTAATTGAGTACACTTATATTTTCGTTATTTTTACTTTATAATGATTTTTTGTTAAAAAGTTATGAGCATCGGCTTACTTGAAAAAAGATAAGAATTCATCTCTCTAGATAACGGGTGTCAAATAACTGACTCATTTACTTTGGACGCTATATATAATCAATTGGAAATATTGAGATGATATAAAAAAAATTGTACGAGTAGCTTCTTACTACTTAAATTTAAGTGAGCACTCAATTCAGAGGAATTTTAATTTCACAAGTAGCTTTTTCTTGAGAAAATACATCAATTACAATTCCACAAGTTATTTTCCCGAGAAAAATAATTGAAAAGCTTACCGATATACCTATTAGCTTATAATTATGTAATAAAATAATTCTGCATCTTAAATTATATTAATTGTATCGGTCGATATGCGTTTTATTTACCTATAACTTTAAAACTATCATTCACGTCCGATGTCGTTCAGTATTAATATTGAGGTGTATTAAGCTTCATATCAACCCCTACAAAAGACCATAATTGAATAATATTATATGTCTCGTGGCCAGTCTAATTGGTTAAGAGAATTAGTTTGTACGGTTATTTTAGGATTTAACACGTATTACTGATTTTTCACTGATACTTCCGCTTTCTAATGAAATATGCGACTACTTTTTATCAAGTCCCACGTGAAGTTTTGATTTTGATTTCTCTTCCATGGTGCGAATGGGTCTTATAAACACTCTTGGCTCCTTGGGATAGCCGAATGTTTAGCGACAAATACGTCTTGGTCCTTCTGTCCAAGTTACGCTTTTCTCTCATTCTCTTCTTGCTCAAGGTAATGTTATTGTTATTAGTAGTCTACCTGTATTTGGTTTTGGGGCTTTTTTTATCATGGCAATTTTATATCGTAAAGCTAATGATTGGACCTTTCAGATTACGTTTACGATTATTCTATATTTTTTTGTTTGACGTCTGTAAATTATATTATTTGTATGTAGTGGTATAAAATAGCTTAAACATTCGTGTCTTTGAATAACAAAATACCGACCTTTTCTGCATATGAATTGAACTAACCAGATATGAGGATGAGATATCAGTGACCGTTTATATCATAAATACTAGGAAAACAAAATACAGACTAAAGGGACGTCCGTACACTTCAAACCACGGTATCAATTAAGAGCAAAAAATACAGAATTGACTCAAAAGGTGGAGGTTAATTTGTGGTAAAAGAAAATCATTATTAAGAAGCCGAACTGTAAATATCTCTAAACAAAAGGCACATATTAAAATTTCATTTGTATATTTCTATATATTCAACAGGGTTAGTTATTTTTTGGCACCTGGATTGATTTTGGGTCTTTATGCAAGCACCCTCTTAGCAAATCAAGCATTTCCATTTCATTTTAACCATCAGTTATCATGCTGTTTTTTTTTATGTTTTCCCTGTCAGTAATAAGCGATTTCTTTGTAGCAAAAGACGCAAGTGGAGTGTCTTTTGTTCACGATGACTTTGCTAGGTCTTCTTTCCTTAATTTCAGCTTACACATATTTCTAACCCTCTTGCTGCAGCAGAATGATAAAAATATAAACAGTCCTTGTGATGCATTTAAAATGATAAATATATAAGACAAAGCTGTTATCAGTGTCCACTGGTATAAAAATCCAAATATCCAGCTTAAACCTGTGAGACATGTTAACTTTATGTAGATAACAAATGTGTTCCTACTTTCACCACTTTGGGATTTTACATCTGGAAGATTTTCTATTCCAAAAACAACTAAGCAGAATAGAGCAATATTCGACAGTAATATGCAGCCAACAGGTATTGCAAAAGTATAAAGTATCATTTTGGTGTTAGCTATGTAGCACTTATCCCCGCCATATCCTAAATATCCAGATTCGGTCGATTTGTCAGCAAAATAGTGAGTAATATTGACACAGATCAGTATAACGGAAACTGTCATTACATATATATTGTATATTAAAATTACTCTCTTTGGTTCTTTAATTCCAGGTCCTTTCTTCATGTAGAAGAATACCCGAAACATGTGAATAGAACAAACATGCATCCACATTATTGATGATAACCAGAAATAATGTGTTAAAATTCCAATTGACACGCACAAATTAAGAACTGGTGTTGCATTAAGTCCGAAAAGATATAGAGTGTTTGCAACGATTAAATGTCCAGCAAGAAACATATTATTCAATCCAGGAATTGTGCGAAGTTCTGTAAATACTGAATACACAATTAATGTACATACTAAGGCAATTATTGAAACTGTTGAACAAGTAAATGATAATATTTCCTCTACTTGATCATCATATAAAGCTGTGTTATTTTTTCGTAATTTGGAAGCGGCCGCCATGTAAGAGTCTAAACAAACAGCCACGTGGTTTCCAGAACGGATTACAGAATCAAGACTGTATGAAACATTTAGACTAGATATCAGTAACATTGTTTTGGAAATGTTGACCTCATCAATATTAAATTCTATTCTTGGGCAAAAGTAATCAGATAGGACGTGTACTACGTCTAAATCTGCCAAGCACTGAAAACTAGATCGTCGAGGTAAGAGTATCGGTATTGGCAATATGTTATCAACATTCATTTCAAATGTAGTCTTGGAAATTAATTCATACGATTGAAATATTGTTATGTTGTTCACGTTAGCATTCATATCAGGAACTGAAGTCAAAGCATGACCATAGTATTGTGGGTCATGTGATCTGGAATTGAAAAACAGAAGTTTGATAATAATGGCTGTTTTGCTTTCTTGAACATTTGACCGCCAAAGGTATACTTGCGTTTTATTACCACAATATATAAAATCTGACATCGTGTTCTTTATATACTCCAAAAGCGTATTTATGGCCGTATCAATAACGTTCGTTAAACAATTTGGAATCAAAGAGTTGGGATCGTTTTCTATTTTGCACGACTTTTCCCCTCCAACTGTTACTTTATATATAACTTCGTATTTAACAAGCGATACTTTATCAAAAATTTGCTCACAGTCTGTAGAATTGTATACAAAGTATAGGGGACAAAACACTGGACGACACAACCCCTGAAAATACAACAAAATTTTACGAAGTTATAATTAGTAATTGGCTTCAAAAGGAAATCTTGAAAGTTGTCAAAACAAATTCCCGTTGATGTGTGTTTGACCTGGGATTCCTTTAGTTTAGTTTGATAACTTTGATTATAATTGTCACTTGTTAAGTATCTATCTATAATTTTGAACCTTAGATTGATAATCATTTGCTTAATTATTAAGGGTGTATTGGAATCTCCTTAATGATTACTGTTGCAAGTTGTTATTTTAGTTGTAATCTGAAACAGGGGTTATATTTTTAGTGCTTTTTGATTGACCCATCATGTCTGAATTGCTTACAGGTTGATGCTTTTATGATTGGCGTCAATGCTGCAGAATGGGTTTGTTTATCTCTGTGACGTTTAATTATCAAGATAAACCCGCAAGTCATATCTATTTAATTATTTTGTCCTAGGAAAATTTTCCCGTATAATTCAAATTTGAGACATTAAAGGACACATATGCTCGATAGATTATATACAAGAGTTTGGGTTTGTTGTTTCTATTACTTGTGTATGAATCTTAATCTTCTCACTTGTTAAACGATCTGAAATGTTTTCTTCTCATTTTGGTGTCGCAACATGCATTGCCTGAATCCTCAGTCAAAAGTTCAACCTTTAAGGTAGTTCGATCCTAATAAAAATTTCAGACAGAATTTTTTTCTTTTAAGATATTTTGTAGGTCTTAACCTATATATTCAAAAAAAAAACTAAAAATGATATGTCACCGATCATCTTTTCCCGTTATCTGGCTTTGAAAATAATGCCAAATTCAGTATTTTTCAGCAATATTTACAAAGAATATATAGGGAATTGTGATAACATGCTTATTGTTTATCTTTCATATAAAATAAATATCAGATAGATTTTTTTTATTTTTTGATATTTCAGAGATATACACCTAAGCTATCAGTTACGATGAAAAAATCTCTATGTCACCGTTCGATTAAGAGAGATATTTTATATAGTTTACGAAATAGACAATATTTACGGGAAAAGGGAGCTAATTCGCGGGAAAGTGTATGTCAATCTATTATGACGTCACAGTGAATAGGCCAATACAGGAATATTCCGGTTTGAAAATCAAGTCAATTCCGCATCCGGCTCGTGTTTTGCAAATGCGCCAATCGAATGCGCCGTGTATTAGTGTCGAACTACCTTAAATACATTTCAAAAACGTGCTTTTATAAACATCAACAATGTGCATTTGTTTGCATAGTTACTAGCATCTGCCTTCAATTGGCCAGTTCAGAAATTCAACTTTCGTTCTCATGAAGAACGCTGGGCATGCTCAGTATACTTGATAATTGAACTTAACTAAGCAAAACGTTAAGGTCCATGCCAAGCTCCATCATCCCATAGCTAAGGGATATGTTTGTTTTATCATAAAAGGCTAACAGAAAAGATATGTCTTTCGTGAAATATGTCTTATATATTCTGACTGATGTCCTGATCGTCTAAATGTTTTGTGATGCATTACCATGATTTTTTTATTTTATTATTGTTGTATTCTTTCGTTTTTTTTCTTTCTTGTGTGTGTGTTTTTTTTGGGGGGGATGGGGGGTTCTGTTTGTTGTATTTTTTTATTTCTTGTTTTTGTTGGTTCTTTGGGAGGTGTTTGTTTATTTTTGTTTTTTTTTTGTTTGTTTTATTTTATTTAATTTTTTTTTCTTGCTTNTATACTCCAAAAGCGTATTTATGGCCGTATCAACAACGTTCGTTAAACAATTTGGAATCAAAGAGTTGGGATCGTTTTCTATTTTGCACGACTTTTCCCCTCCAACTGTTACTTTATATATAACTTCGTATTTAACAAGCGATACTTTATCAAAAATTTGCTCACAGTCTGTAGAATTGTAGACAAAGTATCGAGGACAAAACACTGGACGACACAACCCCTGAAAATACAACAACATTTTACAAAGTCATAATTAGTAATTGTTTTCAAAAAGAAATCTTGAAAATTGTCAAAACAAATTCCCGTTGATGTGTGTTTGACCTGGGATTCCTTTAGTTTAGTTTGATAACTTTGATTATAATTGTCACTTGTTAAGTATCTATTTATAATTTCGAACCTTAAATTGATATTCTTTTGCTTAATTATTAAGGGTGTATTGGAGTCTCCTTAACGATTACTGTTGCAAGTTGTTATTTTAGTTGTGATCTGAAACAGGGGTTATATTTTTAGTGCTTTTTGATTGACCCATCATGTCTGAATTGCTTACAAGTTGATGCTTTTATTATTGGCGTCAGTGCTGCAGAATGAGGTTGTTTATCTCTGTGACGTTTAATTAACAAGATAAACCCGGAATTGTTTTTTTATTTCTTCTTCTTTATTTATTTTCTTTTTTTTTTTGTTTTTTCTTTTTTTTTTTTTTTTTTTTTCTTTTTTTTTTCTTTTTTTTGTTTTGTTTTTTTTTTGTTGTTGTTTTTTGTTTTTTGTATGTTTCAAATCTCGAAATTGCAGTTGATTTAAGGTAATGCAGATGATTATTCTGGCAGTTTTCGACTTTTTTCTGTGTCTGTAAAATCTTTAAAAAATATTAAACATTTCGAAGACGCACAAACATTTAATAGCGAGCAAATAACTAAAGAGTCTACGAGTAAGTCAGATATCAGATAGAGATTTGCTCCTTTGGTTTATAAAACTTCTTAAATTAGATATTATTATTTTTCAAATGATCAATATCCGGGCCAACAACTGTTGATTTCAATTTTAAAGTGTTTTGCTTGTAATTGTTTTATTTACCTTGTGTATATCATATATTTCACTCTCTGGACAGCGGTTGATATCTGCAATATCCGGTTCCGTTCTGTATCGTATAAGCCCAGAAAAAGTTCCGAATATTGCTGGTTGTATTTTCATAAAGTCGCCCCTCACACATCCCATATATGGATTTGCATACCCATTACACATAAAGCAGAACACATTTTTGAAACGACCCAGATATACGGAAGTGTAAGCATTACACGCATGCTCAATCTCTCTATCGTAGTTCATCCATTTTCCCGTTTGATTACATTTAGTATAAGTACCCCAATCACATTCAGAAAGGAACATCTTTGAGTGTCTAAACAATAAATTACATTTCCTTTCCTCTCGAATCTTTTGAAGAAGCTCTGTTTGTGAAACAGGGGATATAGAAAAAGACGTTCCAGTCTGGCATGACATACGTACATCCCAATTAACGTAATTCTCAGTATTCTCTTTGTTGCAAATTGCACAGTACCTGTTCTTATAAATGATATTATCCTTTGTAGTAGTGACTGGTACATAGTAGGATAAATCAAGGGGGTTAAGCCTTTCTGGATCTGATATACATTTTTCTATCACAATTTTATCTTTAAATTCTGGTAAGCATTTTTGAATCATATAATATGAACTATATGTGTTAATCATTGTTTGGTCGAACATTAAATACTGTGGCCGAATACAGGTTTTGACACTGAATGCAGTTTCTAAAGGTAGATTTGGACATTGTTCTCCTTTCAACAGTCCATCCTCACTACATGAGCATTGACTACAGCAACTTAAAAAACGATCAATAGATGTAGAATACGTATCGGCTCTTGTGAGATTATCACACAGAGATACCAAAGGACAATATAGTAACTGGTCAAACATTATCCTATGTTTCAATGGATCAATAAAATTTTCCGTAAGATAATCTACCGTTCTTAAATCATCAACTGATGGATGTCGAGAGGGTATATTTCTATCCTGAGCAGCTATGGTTAGAATTTGGAGGCAGATCAAAAACGGTTTCATTGTGACAAGCCTACGTTCTGTAAAATAGTAAAAACTGATTTAGTATGTTCATTTGGTTTCAAAGCTATAATTGCAGCTTTATATTTAAATGTCAGAATCACAAACGTTTAGATGTATATGCAATCGTTAAATAAATCATCATTAGATCACATCTTATTTATTTGGAGTTAAGTTATATAAGACAACCCATTTTCAAAAAACAAGCTGTTTTATATCTATAGTGTAGTAATGAAGTAATATTCCATACATTCCTTCTGACTGTATTGAAAAAATCACATGCTTAAGAATCGCCACAGCCTAAAAGTTCAATTATGTATATCAAGGGAATCAATCTTAAGATTTTACTTCTTTTCACTCTGAGTAGTAACGACTGTCCAGTATAGACAGGCTACATGGAAAAAGGTAAGAATCTTTTATCTTTTTATATTAAAAGAATTATGTGCTGAATTCTAAACGTTTAGATTTTATCTGCACTGATGAGACATAAGTAGTCGAAATGCGCATATGCAGAAAGTAAATTGAATTTCACAGTAACTTCGGTATTTAGTTATTTGTTACCACTGGGTCGATGCCACTGCTGGTGGACTGTTAGTCCCCGAGGTTATTCACCAGCCCAGTAGTCAGTACTTCGGTGCTGACCCGAAATCCGATTATTTTTGAAACCTTCCAATATCTAAAATTTTGTAAATTTTCTTGAAAACTAAGGAGTATCTCCCTCATGCAAAGCGAGGTCCTTAGCTGATTTTGGCTTTAAATTTTGATCACTTTGGTTATTTGTTCTCTATCAGTTTTTCAACATCTTTGAGATTATGGTCTTCCAAAGGTTTAAATTTTATCTGCACTGATGAGACATAAGTTGTCGAAATCCGCATATGCAGAAAGTAAATTCACAGTGACTTCGGTATTTAGTTATTTCCACTGTCTAAATCATCAAAAGCTCTCATAGAAAAATATTCAATTTTACCTAAGGCTTCATTTTAAGCAAACGGTAAGTAAAGCAACACAACAACAACCAAAAGATACTTCTCCTATGTCTGTGTGTATGCATTATCAATAGGGTCTGTAAGTCTCGTTGAATTTTGATACTTCCGGGTATAATTTTTGTACCCGGAAGTTGCATTTTGCACGATAACATATGACGTTCTTAACAAAAAATGTAAACGTCATAATACTGAAACGTCATATTTTAGCGGGAGACGTTTTCAAATTCAGATTTTATCGTGAAATCTCGATGTCAAATGACGAGACTTAATCAGCTTAATCAGTATCAGTTTGAGTGAAGAGAACAACAATCTGCCTTGTATCTACTGGGTACCCAAATTACATAAATGCCCTTACAAACAGAGA
>MJUU01059295.1:46451-59876 GCA_002080025.1 Modiolus philippinarum | reverse complement strand
CTTTTATGCCAAATGATGATAACACTGAAGTGTGATTTTTTACAATCTCATCCCTCGATATTGTAGTAGGGGTATAAGTAGGGTTTCCAGATGAATGTATCTCTGGCTGTCGTTTACTATTCTACATAGTCAATTCATTTATTAATAATTAACAAATCATTAAACCCCATATATTCGCCCCATTCTTCATATATGTCTACGCGCACACTATTCCTTTGCAGTTAGCCAACAATATGAATGAATATCTGTGTATTCAATTTGTAGAGAAAACAACCTAGCACTGCATACAAATGCCAGTACCCCACCCCACCCCACCCCACCTTCTACGCAAATAAATAACCAATTTAAATAAAACAGAGAACATTAATAAAACAAGGGGGTTCCGAGGATTGGAACCCCCCTTTTTTGGATTTTTTTATATTTTCGTTCATAATTTAGACAAAAATCAATACAAATTTGCAATATCATCGACGGTTGACACTATCTTCATATTCGGATTCGATATTTCGGAGATCAGTCTTACTTATTTACGTATCGCGCACGCTTAAAATACCGGTTTTGCAGTGCAAAATCACAACGTTTTCAAGCATAATACGGACTCTAAAATAACGAGAAAAACAAAATAAAACAAAAAACAAAAACAAAAACAAAAAAACAAAACAAAACAACAGCAAAACAAAACAAAACGAAACAAAATGAGACAAAAAAGTTCAATAAAACATTTCAAGGGTCATCTAAACCAGTAGCAAATCTTGGCAGTCACTATCGAGTGCTCCAACAACATTTTATAGAATAACATCCCCTTTTCCGTGTTTCGTCTAGCAGGGCGAGGCTCTCAAACCGGAAAATTCGCAGTTTTTTTTCTTTCTTTTTTTTTTTTTTTTTTTTTTTTTTTTTTTTGCTAATTTGGGACGACCTACCTCCTAAACCTGGGAAATTCCATGTGTCTAACTGTGTTTATANAAAAATACCACGTTATAATTTGAAACATCACGTATGACCCTAAAGGCCCCCTTTAGGGTCATACGTGATGTATCAAATTATAACTCTACGGAAATTTCTTTCACCATATATATGTTCCGAAAAGTCACGGACTTATTAAAGAAAAAATACGTGTAAACTGTACCTTTTACATATAGACTAGACTTTGGTGCTTATTCAGAATTTAAGTTATTTCCCTGAGTTTACACAGAAATCTCTGTTCTATCCAGTGCTTAATTTTTTCGTGAAAACTACGCTACTTCTTATGTGTCAAGAGAGAAATTTCGAAAAATATCCTAAAAGTGGATAACATCACGTACAGGCTCCATAGCCTGCTCAGAACTCGAAGTCCAAGTATGTGAACCCCGGAGCCCATTAAGTGGAGCCAGGTGTCCTTGTGTTGGAGCCCGGAGCCCAGTGAGTGCAGCCCGTAGCCCAGTGAATAGAGCCCAGTGTACTTGTAAATAGAAATAAAATATTCATTTTATCTTCATCAATTTTCCAAATATTGTGAAAAACGGCACTGTGAATTGTTATGAAATTTTGATATAAGTCATATGTGTGGAGGACTTTTAGTTTTCCAGTTTTTGATGAATTTTGACTGTTAGGATTTTCATCTAGCAGATATTGAATGAAGCTGTGTATTCAGCAAAATTTTGACAACGTATTTTCTTTTTTAACAACACTTTATGCTTACTTATGATTATTATTCTTTCATATTTATGTCAACAGGTTTCTATGAAGAAGTTTCGCAATTTATAGTCTTTTTATTCCAATTCTATATAATAATTGGTGATTACTGAACAGAATTCAAGACTCCTAAGATAGGGTTGTATCTGTGAACTATATTAATAAAAAATCTTACGCTGAAAGTTATCAAAACCTTTTCTGGGAAAATACTAGTACATACTTAATTGTTTCATATACTGCAAATTTGAAGAAAATTGAATGTGTGGAAAATGTTTGGGTTACCCCTGGTCTAGTACCATAAATAACTAAATCCCGAGTAAAATTATTTTCTACAGATTACCATTTCGACAACTTATGTCCGGCCAGGACGACTAAAATCAAAACAATTTGAAAACAATAAATCGTATAATTAAAAAAAAATATTCTTATAGGGGCAATTTATCTAAGATCGATAAAAGTGACAACAAAAGTCCGAATCGATCAATGGGAAAGACCAGTAAGGAAAATGCCAGTGGAAATATTATTTTATATTGGACCATTTTGGATACATATTCAAGAATCTTGATCTCTGAAAAATGCTGCTGAGAGGCAACCAAATTTAGTGACAAAAGTCCCTTCGTGTTTTTCAAAAATATGTTTGATAGATCTGCAAGCCTTTGAATGTGGCCGCCAACAGGTAACATAGTTTAATTTTGAATCATAATAAAGACACTCAAAAAAAAGTCGGAACTTATTTTAGCATCAGACCTTATGGAAAAGCAAGCCTAAATATTTCTGCGAGACAACACAGCCAATTTTAAACAAACTTAGTGACAACTTAGCTTTGGTGACTCCCTAAACAAATACATTAAGCAACAGTCCAAGATAGCAGCAAACGTTGAATACAATTTAACATTAGGCTTATGTGACATTCAAAGAACATCCCTTGCTCTGAAGCTATGTGGCTAACTGAAACGAAACTACGTAACAATAGTCCTGTGGCAGCCTCTTCAAAAACAGATATCCGTCAAGTCCTCCATATTCAAGAATGCCACAGGATATGCAAATCTTATTAAACATAGAATCCAATGGCTTTTTTCAGTATGAAAATACTTACTAGTATCCAATTTAACTTTATCTTAGAAAATTAGTACTTAAATTGATCCCTGCAGATCTGCAAACGACAGTCAGCTGAAAAAACACCTTCCTTGAAAACGGCTTGAGGATTTATAAAGACAATCTTGTTAATATACCTAAACGTAAAAATAGTATGTTGACCTTGCTCAACTTTCTGAATCCCCATTGGTTAGGGTCAAGGACGTTTTTACATGAATCACATGATTAAATTCTCAAGCAATCAAAATGGCGAATCCAAAACAGTTCGAAGCGACGGTCGCCAGCGTCGGAAAGAAAAGGTCATAAACTACTACACCAGGTAGGATTATTTCAATATTTTAACGATGTTTTTGGTAGAAATAATCACCGAAGCAATATATAACGTTAATACAGAAAGAAAAAACGCCCGATTGCTACGAATGATACGAACGCATGCAGTGGAACGAGTGATGGGATCTTGAGTCGAACACTCTAATGCTCAATAAACACTTGGGGTGCTGTTGTTCGGATGTGTAATTTCGTACATAAAAATCTGGTTTCTATTTAAAAATATTTCTTTAAGGGGATACAAGGGAAACAGGCTACGACCCAATTTATAATACGATGCATGTTGCCGGACACATCGTCTACAATGTTATTTCTGTGATAGAATATTTCTGTAAGGGGTTACAAAGGGGGAACAGAGGCTGCAAACTTATTTATAATGCGATGCATGTTGCCGGACACATGAGCTACAACGTTATTTCTACGTAAAAATATTTCTGTAAGGAAACTAATAATGATACGATGCATGTGGCCGGACACATCGGCTGCAATGTTATTTCTAAGTAAAAATATTTCTATAAGGGGATACAAGGGGGAAATTTTGTACCAAAACCTTGCTACTAATGAAAGTTATATCTAAAAAAAATCATTTATTATCAAATTAGTTATTTGTACAGATTTAGCTAAAACGGGCATAATGAAAACCTTCGAAATGATATGATAGAGTAAAATATTTCTTTTAAATGGATTATATTGGTCATTTGTAAAAAAAAAATAAGATTACGAATAAACCGCATAATGAAAACATTATTTTACAAACCTATCGCGACATAAAACTTTTCGAAGTAATATAATAAAAATTTAGTTTAAACCGCATTATGATAACCTGACTTTTCAAACATGTTTATGCAAAGGTTTAAAAAACCATATCCCAATACATATGACGTCTTTGAAATGACATGAAAAAGTAAAATATTTTTTAAATGAATTCTTTTGTTTATTTGTAAAGAAAAAGTTTAAACCGCACAATGGAAAGCTGACTTTTCAGACCTATTTATGCAAAGGTTTATAAAAAGCTATATTGCAACATCAAAACTTCTTCGAAAGGATATGATGAAGTAAAATATTGATAAAAATTAATTATGTTGGTCATTTGTAAAGATTAAGTATAAACCGCATAATGAAAACATGACTTTACAAACATATCCCGACATATAAAACTCTTCAAAAGAATATAAATTTCAAAAACATGAATTATTTTGGTCATTTGTAAAGATTTTGTATCAATCGCATAATGAAAAACTGACTTTTTAAACATATTTATGTTAAGATTTATGAAAAGCTAAACCATGAGATATAAAACTTCTATGTTATTTAAGAAAAATGAATTATTTTGTTCATTAATTTTGTAAAGATAAAGTTTCAACCACATTATGAAAAGCTGACTTTTCAGACCTATTTATGCAAAGATTCATAAAAGCTAATCGCGACATATAAAACTTCTTCGAAAGGATATGTTAATGGCAAATATTAAAAAAAAAATATTTGTTCATCTGTAAAGAAAAAGTTTCAACCGTATAATGAAAAGCTGACCTTTCAGACCTATTTATGCAAAGATTCATAAAAAGCTGTATTGCCACACATAAAACTTCTTCGAAATGATATGATAATGGAAATCATTTTTTTTTTAATAATAATTTTGGTCATTTGTAAAGATTAAGTTTCAACCCATAGTGAAAACCTTTTAAACCTGTTTATGCAAAGATTCATAAAAAGCTATATAAGGCATACAAAACTTCTTCGAAAGGATATAATAATGGAATATATTTTTAAAAAATGAATAATTTTGGCCATTTGTAAAGATTAATTTCAACTGCATTATGTAAACCTGACTTTTCAAACCTATTTATCCATAGATTCATCAAAAGCTATATCGCGACATATAAAACGTCTTCAAAAGGATATAATGAAGTAAAATATTGAAAAAAATGAGTTATTTTGATCATTCGTAAAGATTTGGTTTAAACCGCATAATTAAAACCCGACTTAATTTAATTTCAAATTTATTTATGGGTTATTCACAAAAATTGTCAATATTTTCAAGCTAATTTTAGAAAAAAAAATCAAAGTGGCCATTTTTTCAGTTTTAAGGTTTTTGAGTCCTTAATCATTTGAAGTTTGAGAAACAACAGCTCGGTATTAACTTTGAATGCATAAAAATAAATTTTAATTGAAAAATAAGTCCATTGCCATCAGCCAATGTCCCTTATAATATGCATAATATTATCAAGGGGGGGGGGGGGGTCACTCCATATATTTTTGGTAGGGTGAGCCACTGGCACATCAGGACCCCACCCTTATCATATATCAAGAATCTCAAAAATATACATACCTCTAGCTCAGTCCTACGGGGTGTATATTGTATATTTCTCAACTGGTACGATTCGCACGAGTTTATTCTACTCTTGACGATTTTGATGAACATAACTTTACTATCAGAGCCAACAGGTTACAGATTTCGTAAGTAGTTGAATACATTTAAGAAGTTTTATAATAGATATGAACATTTGATGTCTAAATATGGCGTTACTCGTGAACAGCTTATTACTAAGGGCATTTCTAATCTTCGTTTTTACGGAAATGTTGTTGAAAATGCCAGAAATTGATTAAAAGTCCCGAAAAGCTGGGACATAACTTACATTCTTTACAGCGTGTAGTTTGTACAGTGATTTTTTTAACAGAGCAAAGACACTGTCCCAAAAGCTGCTTAGTCAGGGATTTGTTCAACCTATGTTAATTTCATCCCTTAAGAAATTATATGGCCGTCACCATAACATCATCGAAAGATATGACGTGTCAGAATCCCAAATGAAAGTGGACATTTTAAGCTAGATTCACGTCATCCCGGATTTGACTACCGACTTTGACATTTTCCTAGATTGACCCATTCACAGTGTGACGGGTGCTGTTAACAGAGCAGAACATGCGGATCTCGACCTCGATTTTTGTAAATTTCACTCCTTTGTTCCTTCGGTATTCTACTGCCGCTGTTACGTTATAGGGGATATCGACAAGATATTCTGCTTGCATCCGTTAAATTAGCTTTCAGACCTAATGACCTGAAAAAAAACTGGCCTCTCACTGATACTGCCGATGTCTCCTGAAATTTATGATGATTCTTGACCAAACCCTTCGGGGAGTTTTGAGTTTGATTTTTCTTCCGTAGTCTACCAGCAGACTAGGCTCCTTCAGCTAGCCGGCAGTTAAGCGGTGAGCACCCCTTGACCCATCTTTCAAAATTACGTATTTTTTTTTCTTTCCTTTCAAGATTGTGGTCATGGTGTTAGTAGTCTACCTGTATTGGGTTTTATTCGTATGTTTTTTTTATACTATAGGAAAACGGGACAGATAACGGGGAGGTTTGGGTACCTATAATATATCACGAAAGGATATGGAGTAAATGAATATGAGACCATAACTCCAACTCCAATAATTTTAATGAGCTGTATGGCCATTTCGGAAATGTATTCCTCATCAGCGGCACTAGAACCAAAATAAAGGAAATCCATAATTTCCAAAAATGTTTCAAATGCATAAAACCAAATGAAATCCGAATAGTCAGAAATATAAAATATAGCTAAGGACGAAACTACGATGGAGGGAGTTAATCATTCGGTTTTAGAATTTACATAGATTTAGAGAATAGTAATTGAAAAAAGTGTACACATTAGATATTATCTCATGTACAAGTTTAACCGGTTTAACCCTAACGCTGGCTTTTGCTAGTGCCGGTAACAAGTCCGGCTGCCCCGAGTTGTCTACGTTTGTCTTTTGTCTTATTTGTGTTCTTCCTGTGTAGTTCCATAGTAGATTATGGCATGTTACTATAATTTTCAGCCATTGTAGATGTTTCCTGTAATCCACTTTTTTACACATATTTTTAGCAGAAAAGTATACCTAATCATATATGACAATATATAATGCAGCATATCCTTTCATCTATTGGGATAAAAACAGAAAATTCTTTATTATCAATCACAAAGTAGTGAAATGACATGTTTTGGTACCTCATCAATGTAGACATGTCAAAAGCGAATTGGTAACTGATTCAAATGCTACATGTTGACCCTATCACATAATCTCATCTAAAATTTTCTATCCTTATCACATATTTTCATCACAATTTACTACCCTTATCATATAATATGAAGCAAGAAAAAGGTATACCTATCTCATCACTTATTGGAAGTGCCCCCTCCCCCCCCCCCCCCCCCCCGAGATAATATTTTAAGGTCAGCCTATGCGGAAGATAAGACAATGGAGAATTTACATTTCCGTTCATGGATTAAATTTGTATACCAAACATTATTGAAATTAATCTTTAACTTACAATCACTTGATATCACAACTGCAGAACTTATAAATATAATTCAAACATTTTGTTCAAATAAAATTAATATCTAGTACCCCATATTATGGAAACTGAATCAGGAAAACTTAGATTTTATAGTAAAATATATACTGGATTTGAGTTACAAAAATATCTTAAGGTGTCTCAGTGGTATTATTCCGCCATTTTTGTCTGATATTTGTTCATTTAGGTTTCATTCATTAAAAAATTTAGCAAAATAATTATTTAAAATGTAAAGAAAGTTCCAAAATATTGAAAAAAATTATTCCTTATCATTTTTACAACATTTTGATTACAAAAATGCGAAGTAAAACACACGAGCTTTCAATCTGTTTCTGGATTTACAGAACACAGAAATTATGCAAGGGAGATAATTTGATAAAAGAATTTATCAAAGATATCACTAGAGAAATTAACATGTTGCAATTTATCTCTCTTATTTCAACGGTGACCCCTAATTTTTATTTTGTATATTTAAACTATATAATTATTCCAAAACACGTGTCAAGTATGAACAAAATCTATAATAGATTTTTCAAGCTATCCTCTCATATAATCATTTTCCTTGTCATTTCTATGTAAAATCCTGAAATTTTCAATTTCAGTTTTTGCGCTTAAATGCACGGTGACCCCCAAATTTTATTTTACATTTTAAACAGTAATACAATTATGTGTCTATACAGAAAATTTCACGAAATTCTATAATAGGAAATTAATACCCTGCAGACACCTTAAGTACAGTTTAAATAGAAACGTATGTCCTTTAACGAAACTGAGACTAAGTACTCCCTGGCTATTGAAACAGGCAGATATAGCAGGCCTTTCTTCCCGGCAGATAAAAGATTCTGCAAGTTTTGTAAAAATATGATTGAAAACGAATTACATTAGATTCTTTACTGTACTGCGCTAAAACATATCATGGAGGATATGGTAATCTCTCTGAAAATAGAAAAATATTACCTGATGAAGAAGTTATTAAAATAATTTTAAATCCACAAAACCTACAAGAAGCTCAAAACATTGGTACATTTTAAAAAGAAATGTTTTCAAGTAGGGAAATAGAGTTTAAAAACTTGTTCTAAACATAAAATAAACTTGTTACACAAAGGATGGATAAAGCATAAAGAAGGGAAAATTCTATTCTTTCAGGAAAGATGCAGCTCAATAGCACAGATGACCAATCTGTAATTGTTTTTTATCTGCACGATCGAAACACGGATATAACTATCTGTCATCGTGCCGATGTCTGTCCATCCTGACATTTTTATGACATTATTCTCATCTTCCATGAACCCCTTTGTACTTTTAACCAAAATTATAGAAATTCTTGAGTTAATATTACAGAATGCACCATGCATTTGGTTTTTCTTATTAAACATCTCTTTAGTGGGAGGTTTATAGTGATCATATAGTCCGTCCATCAGTCAGTACGTTCGTTTGTTGTACACACTTCCTCTAGCCTTCTAAACGAAATACAATAAAATTTACACAGAATCTTTAAAACATAATAACATTTTTTTATTATATTCTAAATTTTGAATATAAGTGTATAAGGCAACGATGGATATTTACTCATGTATAAAAATATGATGACGGTGATTCTGCTCAGACATGTTAAATTGGATAAACCTTGCATTATGTTTATTAATTTTAACACTATCAAAGATGTCTAAAACTTTCAACAATTTTGAAATTTGACATCAAGAATCAAATATTTCAAGTTAAATCTCTGTCCTTCAAATTTGTCTGCAATTCATTTAAAAAATTAATGAACATCAACAATATTGTTTTCAGGCATTTTGTAAAAAGCCTGACAATTTTTTCAGGCATTTTGTAAATTGCCTGGAAATTTAGTCATTTCATAAAATGCCTAAAACAGCTAGGTATTTTACAAATTGCCTACATATTCTAGTCATTCTATAAAATGCCTGAATTATTAAATTGCCTGTAATACAAAAAAATACCGAAGTTGCATAAAAACAGCAAATCTCGTTATGCTGTACACGTGTTTCAAGGAGTAACCTCTCTAACATTGGAAATTACAACTTCATAAAAAAACAACAGCAAAAAGCAAACAAACAAACACAAAAATAAAACCAAACAAAACCAAAAAAGAGAAACAAAAAAAAACCAAAAATATATAACGAAAAAATGAATAAATGAATAAAATGGAAATGATCAAAAACATTATACCAAAGTCAATGAAATGCAAAAAGATCGATGTCGGTAACGTAGACAAAGTAAAAGTCTCCTACAATACCATGTACTTTTCATGTGAAAAAAAAATGTCCAGAAACAAGGATTTTGAAGAGGAACGATTTGTACAATTGTACAGAAGATTTGCGACTTTCGCCAGGATTTGACAGATCGTTACAATGTTTATATTTAAAAAAAAAGAGAGTAGATCTACAGACTGATCTACAGACTATTACCGAACTGACTTTTTTTCTATTTATAACGCATTTTTTGCTAAATGGATCTAATCAATATATCCTCTCATAATTATAGATAAAGGAAACTACAACAAACTCTAGAACTTTTCTCGACTGACATCTCGAATTTCACGAAAAGATCATCCCAGTAATAAAACGAAAAGGACGATTTCGGTTTTAAAATTATCAATTTCCCTTCCATTTTACTCCTCCTCGTTACGCTGGAGCTAGCACCAATTATTCTGACTTTTTCAGTATGCATAGTTATTTCCGTGACTGCTTTATCAATCAGGGCTAAAAAATTATTCGTCTCATGCGATCATTGAAAGAGATATCAGTGCCTCGTGTAAAAATTTAAGTTTCGGTCAGAATTGTGAATAAGGATTTATTTTTTCGCTTAGTACTTGAATGAACATCTATTTTCATCGTCTACAATATTTTAACAGCAACCGCTTGCGAGTTTCTACAGGACACTACTGCAATGAATGCCGAGAGGTTTGGCGTGATATCCACTACGTTATCCTTGATCTGCCATCCAAACGAATCAGCCTCCGCAGCCATGACTATGTGTTCGTTTCGTATAATCCATGTAAGACATATAACAAAATGAGCTCTTCTTTGGACGTTTTCAAGTGCTTTTTTTCTTAGTTTGGCTGGTAAGGTCCCATACTTTGGATACACATTCGAGTGTCTGTCTGAATATAAGTTAATATAACTAACTAACTTGCTTTTCACAGTGGTCTTGGATATATAGTCTTTTGGATTTCAGTTGATTAATCCAGGAGTTATGTTGCTCATTTTGACTGAACATATCCATTTTGGCTAAATATGTCCCAGTTTAGGTTGCTGCTGAGGGTAAATCCCAAACATTTTGCTGACATTTTCTATCTTTTGTAATGAAGCTTTGTTGAAGCACATCATTATAGAATTCCTTAGTTTTCTAAGTTATACCCAATAGCGTGGATAATTGCTGCAAGACTATATTTTCCGGTAAATATTCTGGTGACTTTTTAATTTCGAGTGCATTGTTGAGCAGGTAAGAAGTAGATAAGTATTAAAAGTAGCATTTGATATATATCAATGCAATGATAAAGAAAAAAATTCAAACTTTACCAATAAAATTACCGAGATTTCTGTAAAATTTAGTTTCTGTAGATAGCCATTTTGGCAACTTAATTCTTCAATGCAGATCAAATCATGTCATTCGGCAAACCATAACTCAAAATATCAGGAAAAGCTGATAGGGAACAAATAGCCTATTCGATCTAAATGAAAAGCCAAAACCAGCTAAGGACAGAGCTATAAACCAGTGTTTTAATCAAAAGTTACAAAAATTTAGGTATTGCAAATTTTCAAACAAATTTTGTATTGACTTATGAGTTGCTGAATACCCTCAGTGAATAAAAGTTCACTAGCAAAACTTAATAAAATTCAGATATTGCATGTTTTCAATTAATATTAAAACCACTTAATAATTCTGAGGCTTTCATGATTCCGTGTATTGCACTAAGTTGATGTACTTGGTGCATGATTTGATCTCCTTTTTCGATATTTTTGGTATAGAACTACTTTCAGACTATTTTGTGACTTATTCCTTTCAAAATTGTTTGATTCTAATACTGCTGGTTAGATTTTACTCATTGAAATATGTGTACATCTGATAGAGAAATAATTACCAATATGGTCCAAATTAAAGTCAGACTCAGATAAGGACACAGCTGTACACGAAGGAGAGGCTCCTTCGTTTTAACAAAATTTACTTAGTAGTAAATAAAATCGACTTTCTGGTTAACGTACAAAATATCTATTTTTTTTTTTTTTTGTATAATTTAAGAGGTAAATTTATGACAAAAAAATTGATACATTCTTAGCATATTTTTTTTTATCTTTTCAGATTGATTAATTTGTATTTCAGCTATATTTTGGATTCACGTCTAAACACAATACATAAGCTTTATATATCAAATTAAAAATACGGGATTCAAACCATTTATCATTAAGATATTGTTAAAAACTAACATTTACATAAAATTTTCAGCCATTCTAAAGAATTTATTTTTACCATGGGAACGTTCACTGTTACACAACTGTTGAGAATTTTTGTTTCAATACCAACTATGTAAAATGCTTTGGGTTGATAGAAAAAAAGGAGAAAAAAATATTATTTGAAACCTAATAAAAGACATAAATTCATTTGGAATTAACACTCTTACCTTTGTCGTATGTTTTACATAAACCAAAAAGAAAAAACATGATAAGCAACAAAACCGACATGTTCCTGTGAAAGGTATTGTATTCTTATTCATTGATTTTCATATTAGTTCACTTATTCATAAATTATTTCACAATTTTAACGGTTTATTATTATTATCTATTAAATAATATTGCACAAAATATAAAACTTTTGTTTTCTATTTCTATCAATATTACCTGAAGTATTTTTTTCATAGTTTTGAATCGCTATATACTGCGTTCAACAGCAATAGACTTATGAAAAATTTATATCCAAATGGAAACAGAAATGCATCTGTGGAGCTAATCAATTATTTGATAATTTAAAAGTTGCATTTCAATGTAAAAATTATAAAATATAAAATGTGTCGTTCACTCAGCGGTACATTTAACTTATTTTAGCCAGATCTCAAAGTGGCATCAAACACAAAAGCTTTCTCTCAAAAAAGGTGTTTTGAGTCTACTTACGTTCCCTCGGGAACGAACGTGGACTCGGAACACCTGACTTGAGGGGACTTTGAAGCTAGAATGTATACAACTTGTATGAATACAAAGATTTATATTTTATCATTTTTTCCTTTTTGAAAGACGAAATGGATTAAAATTTGAGCTATGTTTTGATAGTAGTTAATATGGGAAAAAGCCACAGGTTTTTAAAAACATGTTTTCAAAAACCTGCGGCTTTTTCCCATATTAACTACTACCTACGGGACTATAGAAAAAAAACAAACATGTAAGATTTGTTATTCACTACAGTTGAGACGGGTAAAACGGGCTAGATTTTTAATAAGGTCTTAGTTCACTCACATTTTTTACGTTGCTTGTGGTTTAAGCATCTCATAAGTAAAACAAAAATCTTCAAATTAGGACTTGGTACATAACACGGGTTATACATAACACTGACGTGTATCTCTGGTTCTATACTTTTGATTCCTATATGTTTCTAATAAGTCTGATAGATCATGACCAGTTACTCTCTCTATAACGAATATATTGCTAAAAGGATAATATAAATATACGATTTCCCCTTTGAATATTAAGTATTTCGTAAAAACCATATACCTTTGTTTTTATTTTTTTTAGATTGGACAAATCATATGCAAGCATTTTTTTTACCTGATTTTTATGATAAAAGTCAAACATTATTACTTACCACAACGGTTATGCACCCTCCTACCTGAAATACACTCATGTTTTTTTTATCTAATAAATATTCGGAATATAAAAAATGACAACGATTCCCGTATATTTTTCAGAAAAGTCTAATACGAATAATTTTAGAACAATACAAGGGGCAAAAAATATGCCGAGTGATTTTTT
>MJUU01059295.1:17429-28613 GCA_002080025.1 Modiolus philippinarum | reverse complement strand
AATCCATGAATATTTAATGCTAATAGTGTGTAAACGTCAAATTTCGTATCGTTATCCTTTGACATGAGTCTTAAAGCATTAATATACACTACTATCGAACATCAAAAGCCAACTATCAATAGGAATAGCCAAACTTTATTCTATAGAAGTAAGCGTGTTAGGAATTATTACAAAAGTTAGTATGTTTTTTTTAGCTTAATTGTTCAAAAAACAATTTTTTCTTACAGAAATGACAGTTCATTTTGTTGATGATTTTTTTCTAGCTAATTGATTGATCGATTTCATTATGAACATAGGAAAACTGCAAATGATTTCATAACGATAACTACGTAAACATGTTCCCTCATGTTATCCGTGTTTTAGAAATGATCATTGCAACATAAGTTTTGTTAACGGTAAAGCGATATTTTGTGGTTCATTAAACTCGTGACACTTTATAGTACTAATCTAACCAATGCGTTAGTTGCACTTGACTGCGGAGATGGTTTGACCAGTTCTTTGAATTCATTGCTGTTTATCAATATGATATTTTACCTACAGATATACGTAAACACCTTATTTATAACGTTATTCAATGTTATATGTCATATTGTTGTTGACAATAGTCAAGTGTTTCACAAATTTCGGATATTTTTATTTTATTAACTTGTAGAGGTATGTATTCTACCTTTTTGTTGTGATAAAATCACACATGTTGGAAGTAAGCTTTACTTAAGTTGATAATGGAGAAGAAATGGTCTCTTTTAAATAACTTTAACATTAGAAGAACATTGGGAAAGATGTATACGTAGAATAAAACTTTTAATTTCCTCAAGCGAATATTGAAGCAAAATGACAAAGAAGTGAAATATCTACTACCAATAATGCAAAAAGACGGGACCATCTGGGTTGGTGAAAACTCTTGGATCTATCAGTCAACCAGCAAAGGAAAAGACGGAGTAGTAATAAATTAAAAAAATGCCGAAGTTACTATACATTTAATTGCTGTCAGTTGTCATTTCTGAAGTCTCTTTGGTGCTACACATTGCTATTTCGATATCTTGTGTCTCTTTTTGTTACACATTGCCATTTGACATCTTATGTCTCTTCAGTGCTCCATATTGGCATTTCGACATCAAAAGCCTCTTCATTGCTGATCTTATAAAACAACGGCAATAGAATACCGAAGGAGCAAAGGAGTGGAATTTACAAAAATCGAAGTCCAAAGACATGGCCAAAACGAGGACACAGAAAGCAATGACACAACGGCAGTAGAATACCGAAGGAACAAGAGAAGCGATGACCACAAAAACCGAAGTCCAATGAAATGGGAAAAACGGCAACAGAGAAAATCAAAGACAAAACAAGGACGTGAGACACCTACAATGCAAGGAAATAAAAAGATAACATTGAGAACTAAGGCACTCATAGTGTGAACTCCCATGAAAACCGGGAGTGACATCAGGTGCTCCGGAAGGGTAAGCATGTCCTGCTCCGCTAGCGGCACCCGTGACGTTAGACACAGGAAACAATGACGTTGGACAGATACAAAGTGCAGAAATAGAAATCACAACATTCAAAACAAAGCACTCGAGTGTTCCGGAAGGGTAAGCATGTCCTGCTCTGTTAACAGCACACGTCACACTGTAAGTGAGTCAATCGAGGGAAATGTTAAAATCGGTAATCAAATCCGGGAAGATGTGATTCTAGCTGAAAATGTACAGTTTCATTTGGGAAACTGACACGTCATATCTGACAATGATGTTATGGTGACGGCCATAAAATTTCTCAAGGGATGAAATTAACATAGGTTGAACAAATCACTGACTAAGCAGCTTTTGGGACAGTGTTTTTGCTCTGTTAAAAAAATCACTGTACATGATTTGGAAGACCAATAACAAAGAGATGCATAAAAGCTCAAAGAGACCAAATTTTCAATAACCAATATAGATTTGGTGCCAATCGTCTTTATTGTAATCCTATGTTTTTAATGGTCATATGTCAGCCTCTGGGTAAATGGACCCGATTGTACTCTACATTGTATGTTAATCTGATAACTATCCTAAATTTACCAACAAAATAATGTTAAAATTCGTGAGAGAAAAAAATCTAGTGATAAGTTTGGCTACATTTACCAAGTGTTTCAGAGTAGCAGACATTTAAAATTCCATCCCATGGATCCATTGCCTACCACGTTCCTCCCTGTTAAACATCTTGTCTGTGTGCAAATAGAGAACAAAATTTCCGAGGGAGACTTCCAAAGGTCCAATTCAATAAATCCCAAACTGTATTTGATTTAAATCAAATGTTCAAACATTTGTCTCTCTGGCAGTAACCTGTAATAAGGTACATGTATACACATGTCTGATAAATGTCTTTGTTCCAGCTGGAACAGAGGTTTTAAGACTCATAACATCGTATGGACCTATAAAAAGTTATGTTATGAAACTTGAAGATAAAAAAATAAACATTGGACGGGTTTATGTCACGTTTATTTGGTCTTATTTCGTGTTGGGTATGAATTGCCTTGCTTTTGGACATTTGATTTTGAAATCCCCCCTTTCATAATTTTTTCTTTTGTATTCCTTTGCCGATGTATTCAGCAATATTTCTGCTATATCGTGGCATTACGCAGAAAGAAATTTTGATTCTCAAGATGAACGCATAAGGTAATGTCAACATGAAAGTGTCTTCAATTAGGTTCTGATAACCCTTTTTTGAGGAGATGTCTGATTTTAAACACAATTTATTTTAATTCAAAATTAATTTAATAGAGTGTGCTTTATATTTGTTATTACTTATTACAAATTAAAACACTATATTTCGTCTGTTATGGTGTACTTGTTAATGTGAGAATTTCTCATAGAAATGCACTATCAAAATTTAACATTTTGGCATTCTTATTTTCTAAAACTATTTTTCTGGTCAACTGTGTAAATATTTGCCAAATCTTCCGTTTTCATTCATACAATTAACTCAATGCATGCCCTTTGGTTGTTTATATGTTGTAAGGTCTTTTCGTCCCTTTGTTGAGCACCAGATGACAGTGTTTGTAAGAATACTTTGCGTGATATTTAGTGTTTTTAGATTATACTGAAACCATTCATTATCAAAGCAGAGGATACATTGATGTGGCGTTGTTTGACATGTGACAAGTGGGTTTAGCTCTAGTCGTTCATTGTTAAAGGAATAGGGTCTGTGAGTCTCGTCATGTGACCACCGAGAATTCACGATAAGATTGCAATTTAAAAACGTTTCCCGCCAAAGCATGACGTCACAGCATTATGACGTCCAAATTTTGTGTTTGGGACGTCATATGTTTATGATAAAAATGCAACTTCCGGGTATAATTTATGTACCCGGAAGTGCCGAAATTTAACGAGACTTACAGACCCTATTAAGGTGAATTAAAGACGAGGAACAACAACGAATTTGCTGTTCAATTTGCTTCATCTTACAATGTATTTGAAGGATATGCTTACCCTTCCGGAGCACCTGATGTCACTCCCGGTTTTCATGGGAGTTCACACTATGAGTGCCTCAGTTTTAAAAGTCGTCTTTTTATTTCCGTGCTTGTAGCTGTCTCACGTTCTTGTTTTGTCTTTGTTTTTCTCTGTTGAAGTTTTTGCCATGTCTTCGGATTTCGATTTTTGTAGTCTTCGCGTGTTGTTGCTTTGGTGCCGATCTGTCATCCATAATGGCCACCAGCAGTTATGTAAGTATTACATTGGTCCTTTTTGGGAAAACCGCTGAATACTAGTATATTTTAATCTTATATGGCATGAATAATTCTTATGAGGTGCTGATCAAGTGTTCTTATTATGGTATTGATTCGTCATCCAACATGGACGCCAGTTGGGAACTTAGTTTAACATTGAATCCTATGGGAAATGCATGCAAAGATCTTCTACTTGTGAATCGCTGAATGAATTTTTACCAAATATTGCAATGATACTTGTGGTTTGCTGACCAAGTGTAAGAACTTTGTTGCTGAACCGTAATTCAACATGGACGCTAACTTTGAACTTAATATAACATAATGAAAAAATGCATACAAATAACTAAATACCAAACTTACTGTAAATTTCATTTCTGTATATTGTGGCTATATCGACAATTTATGTCTCGTCAGTGCAGATAAAATCTAAACATTTGGAACCGATCTTATTTTAGAGAACCTCTGAATGGATTTAAATAAAACATGACATGAATGCTACTTTTGAGTTGCTGATTAGGTATTTTTACCTTGGTGCCAATCCCTCATCCAAAATGGCCTGTAGCAGGGAACACAGTTGGTCCCGATGGAAAGAACGTTCAAAGATATTTTCCTATGACACAACTGGGCTAATCAGAACCAAACTCAAACACAATGTATATGAGATGCCCCTATCAAAACAGATGCCTGTTTAGTCTGGACATTATCAAAATTTGCTACCAATGGGAAACATATTTAACTATTGGAGTTAAAATAAAATATTTCTCTTCTACAACAATTTGGAAATAAGATTTGGTACAATAGATCTCTTTAAAATTGTGTCCTGCAGATCAATATCTTATCCAAGGTGGTAGGCAGTAAAGAAAATATTTCAACGTGAAAGTTTAATCACATAGTTTAATAATGAGACCCTGTAAATTGAAAATTAATTATTTGACTATATATACCAGGCATTGTCCAGGTGAGCGATACAGGCACAAAATAACGTCGGTATTGTGTTTCTTATTACAATTTTACGACATCTGCTCCTCCCTTTTGCGACACTGTCAATTTTTGGGCATTACTTTTAAGTCGAAATAAATGTTACGCAAAGACATTAATGCGAAATCGATAATAAGCATTTAAGTTTCATAAAATGCAAAAATGATTGTACATAATATTTTGTTCCACCTAGTGGTTAAAAGTTTTGACAAATGTTGAGAAACGAACTATCTTTTATAGGTATCGCTGAAATTAGAATAATGTAAAATGTACTCCATAATGAATTTATTTGGTTTCACGTCTCATGGGTACAATTGATGGACGACTTTTAAGTATAACAGTATTAAAAAGACGTGTTATAGTTTTTTGGTGATTACATAATGGTATTAGAAAGACTTGTTATATTTTCTGGTTCGTTGACAAAACATTATTACAAAATAGTTCAACTTCTGACATACAGTATTCCTGTCTAATTAAAAACTTTATTGACCGATGATGTTAATGATTCTGAACTTGAAGCGACATTTGCCCAACCATAAATGACGTATTATAACTATGTTCGGTAAAGCAAACATTTCAAAAAAAGAAAATAGCGTCGGACAAACATTTGACGTCTGTTGTTTTCTATTAGCTTAATTGGCATTTAGTAACAAATAGTCTGAAATTGACAAATACACAAAGGTGATCGAAATTAAGAATATGCTAAGCAGATTTGGGTATGAGTCGTAGAAATTTTTAATTTTTCATCTCAATTTTGGAAGTTTGATTTGTGATCGGCTGAGGCATAGTGGGTGAAATTGTTACATTCTTAATTGTAATTGGCTTCATTCTCGTTCTTAGGACATACGAAGTCGTTGCCATAAAATATATACCGTATAGCGGGTCGTTTCGCGGAGTTTTAATTTTCGCGTCTTTTTGCGGACGGACTTGAATCGCGAAAATTAATATCGCGAATATATATGTATTCAAAGGATATATATAGGATCTTTAATCATCAGTGAAAATGTACTGGCATACATTTTCGAATCAAATCCGCGAAATTTTTGAACCGCGAAAATAACCCGCTATACGGTATATCGTGGCAACGAGACACTAACTTGGTCCAACGACATATAATGTCGTAGCCACGAGATAGTTAACTCGTCACGACGAGATTATATCGCGTTCCCACGACATACTAAGTCGTGGCCCCGAGATAGCTAGATCGTTCCCATGAGATACTATCTCGTTCCCACGACATACTAACTCAGTCCTACGAGATACTAAGTCAAAGCCACAAGATAGTTATGTCATGACCACGAGATACTAAATCGTTCTCACGACATACTTATCGTTCTTACGACTAACTTAGTCGTGGCCACAAGATACTAATACGCCGCGAGTTCTTCAGCATCGAGCTTTGCGTATACTAATAGCTTTCTCGTGGCCACGACTATGAAAATCCTTTTAAAACTTCATTCTTATTTTACTTGCTTACACTTAATATCTGACAACTTGAAATTAAATGAAAATTAAAATCAGATTAATTTCCAACATTCTCATAAAAGAATTTAAATGTTCCCAGAGTGTATGACCACATTTGGAAACAATAAGAAACAAGTACGGAATGTAAGACTTCGTAGAAGTAGAATATAAGCACTGTATAAACTAAAATAAAAAAATAATGAAAGTGTTGTGCAATGACGACAAACACAGAGAGATTTTGGATATACTAGCAAAATTACTTGGTGGATTTAATTAGAAAGACGAGAAACGTTTGAAGAGATAACTATATTAAAGGAACGAAATTTTTGGCCCTCTCTTTTCCTTTTTAATATCTGTATTCTATTTTTAAACGTATATTTAAGTCAACAAAACGAGGTTTGGTGACTTATAACGTTTACTCTGTTTCTTATCATTATTATCATCATTCCTCAATGATTCTGAACAGTGTCCAACATGTCTAAAAGATGGGTGGTCAAAACTTAATGAAATTTGGTACCATTGTAGATATCAACCCCAAGATGTGCATGAAGGTCTTAGGATTTCCAAAATGACCACCGACATTGGTCACTTTGAACTTTGACCTCAAAACTTTTCTATTGGCATAACTCGGAAACAGTAAAAGATAGCTGATAAAGTTTAATGACAAAAATGTTTGTTAGGTCATGGCCGACCTTCATAACATTTGGACCGAAACTGTATGTTGAACCGTTCGGGAGTTATACCCCTTGAAAGTTTTATCACATTTTTAGGTATGTATTTCTCTGGAACCTTTTTCCTTTCAATTTAGGGGATATGTGTTACATTTCCTATTTAGATCCTATTGGTAATTTGTTCTCTATCAGATTTACACATATTTCGGTTCATTGATTTTCCAAGTATTTTGATTTCATCTGCACTGATGAGACATAAATTGTCGAAATGCTCATATGTAGAACCGAAATTCACAGTATCCTCGGTATTTTGTTATTTGTTACCACTGGGCCGATGCAACTGCTGGTGGACTGTTAGTCCCCGAGGGTATAAGGTTACTGTCCCAAATCTTATTTCACGCTTAAGTATCAATAAATGTACAAATTAAGCTTTGAATGTTGGTTCTATAAATGAGTCAATAATGAAAACCTTATGACGTAATCTAGTACATGTACTTATGACGTGTTAACCTGTAAATAAAAGCATTACTAGCACTGATAGCAAAAACAAAATGAGTTTGAGATACTAATTCTGATATGAGGAATAAAAGCATAATTACTTCAGAACAATTATTACAATCAATGGTGATAAATTTACTGCACAATATTTTTTCAAAGAGCAATTAAGTATGCGATCTAGTTTGGGTGACATGTGTATGCATTTAAACATATCATCACTTGAAAGTGATTGATTTTATCTTTACCTGCGGCTTATTGTAAATATATTATTGCATATATTTTTTTGTAAAAAAGTAACAATTTTATTTATGTGTCATAGACTAGCGAATTTTAACAATACAAAAATACCCAAGTTGCATCATAAACAGTAACTTTCTTTATGCAAAAATGCTATTGAACTTTTGAAGAATCAGAATAAAATACTACGATGCCCATAGGAAAGCATTCCTATTCCAATAACCATATAGGTGATGACTTTAAGATATCAGATTACAAGAAAGACAAAAAACAACAGACTAAAGGGACATTCGTCCACTGAAACCACAGGTATGATATACAGAATTGACTCACAAGGTGAAAACAGAACTTAATTTAGGGTAAAAAATATTATTATTATTATTATTATTATTATTATTAAGAAACTAAACAAAAGGTACATATCAGAAATCAAATGTTTTTTTTATGTCTATGTATTTAGCATGGTTTGTCATTTCGAGTCTTCATACGAGTACTGCCTTTGCAAATCAGGCATTTCCACTTCAGTTTAAGCATCAGATGTCATGCTTTGATTGTTTGATGTTTTCGCTGTCAGTAATAAGCGATTTCTTTGTTGCTGAAGACGCAAGTGGAGTGTCTTTTGTTGATGATGACTTTGATATGTCTTCTTTCATAAATTTCAGCTTACACATATTTCTTACCCTTTTACTACAGCAGAATGATAAAAATATAAACAGTCCTTGGGATGCATTTATAATGATAAAGATGTAAGACAAAGCTGTAATCAGTGTCCACTGGTATAAAAATCCAAACATCCAGCTTAAACCAGTGAGACAAGTTAGCTTTATGTAAATAACAAATGTGTTCCTACTTTTACCACTTTGAGATTTTACATCCGGAAGATTTTCTATTCTAAAAACAACTAAGCAGAATAGAGCTATATTTGACAATAATATGCAGCCAACAGGTATTGCAAAAGTATATAGTATCATATTGGTGTTAGTTATGTAGCAACTATCCCCGCCATATCCTAAATATCCAGATTCGGTCGAATTGTCGACAAAATAGTGAATGATATTGACACAGATAAGTATAACAGAAACCGTGATTACGTATAGACTGTAAAATACTATTATTCTTTTTGATTGTTTTATACCAGGTCCTTTCTTCATATAGAAGAATACACGAAACATATGAATAGAACAAACATGCATCCACATTATTGATGACAACCAGAAATAATGTGTTAAGATTCCTATCGACACACATAAATTCAAAACTGGTGTTGCATTAAGTCCAAAAAGATATAAAATGTTTGCAATGATAAGATGTCCAGCAAGTATCATATTATTCAATCCAGGAACTGTGCGCAGTTCTTTAAATACTGAATACACAATCAATGTACATACTAAAGCAATTATTGAAATTGTTGAACAAATAAACGATAATATTTCCTCTACTTCATCATCAGTTGAAGCTGTCTTATTCTCGCCTATTTTGGAAGCTGCCGCCATGTAAGAGTCCAAACAAACAGTCACGTGGTTTCCAGAACGGATAACAGAATCAAGATTGTATGAAACATTTAAACTAGATATCAGTAACATTGATTCGGAAATGTTGACCTCATCAATATTAAATTCTATTCTTGGGCAAAAGTAATCAGATAGGACGTGTACTACGTCTAAATCTGCCATGCACTGAAAACTAGATCGTCGAGGTAAGAGTATCGGTATCGGGAATATTTTATCAACATTCATTTCAAATGTTGTTTTGGAAATTAATTCATACGTTTGAAATATTGTTATATTGTTCACGGTAGCATTCATATCAGGTATTGAAGTCAAAGCATGACCATAGTACTGTGGGTCATGTGATCTGAAATTGAAAAACAGAAGTTTGATAATAATGGTTGTTTTGCTTTCTTTAACATTTGACCTCCAAAGGTATACTTGCGTTTTATCACCACAATATATAAAATCTGACATCGTGTTCTTTATATACTCCAAAAGCGTTTTTATTGCCGTATCAACAACGTTCGTTAAACAATTTGGAATTAAAGAGTTGGGATCGTTTTCTGTTTTGCACGACTTTTCCCCTCCAACTGTTACTTTATATATAACTTCGTATTTAACAGACGATACTTTATCAAAAATCGGCTCACAGTCTGTAGAATTGTAGACAAAGTATAGGGGACAAAACACTGGACGACACAACCCCTGAAAATAAAAAAATTATTTTAAAAAGTCATAATTATTACATTGTTTAAGAAGAAATCTTGAAAATCGTCAAAAAAAATTCTCGTTGATTTGTGTTTGACCTTGCATTCCTGTAGTTTAGTTTGATATGTTTGATTATAAATGTCACTTGTGAAGTATTTGTCTATAATTTCGAACCTTAAATTGATAATACTTATACTAAATTATTACGGGTGTATGGGAGCCTGCTTCATGATTACTTTTGCAGTTGTTATTTAATATGAAAAAGAAAGGAAATGGGGTAACTGTCAAGGAGACAACATCCCATCTCCAGGTCAAAACGACCCAAATCAAAGCATCTAGTGGTCACCGTATGGTCTTCAACACTGAGGAACCTCACGCCATATAACAAGCCCTAAATGGCCCCCAAAAAGGTAAAAAAGTGAATAAATCAATGTTGTGATCTGAAACATGGGTTATATTTTTAGTGCTTTTTGTTTGTTCCATCATGTCCGAATTGCTTACAGCTGTATGCTTTTATGGTTGGCTTCCATGATGCAGAAACGGCTTGTTAATCTTTGTGACCTGACGTCTAGTTATCTAGAAAAGCCAGCCTATTCCTATTTATTTAATGATTTGGTCTTTAGTGAATATTCTCGTTTAATTCGGGTAAATTGTGACATCAACGGACAAATATGCTAGTAAGACTTTTCTTTTGCCGCGGGACACATTAACCGCCTTCTCAGTCACTAGTTCAACCTGTAAATTGATTTCAATTGATTTTGTTTCGATTAACGTCCACAGTGTCTATTGGTCCTACAAAATTTAAGTTCCATCCACTCGAAAACCGATAAACATGCTGAGCGGACTAGACAATAATCTTAACCAACAAAAACATTACGGTCCATATCAAACTCTACATTCTATTGCATTTTTCAATGAATTCATTTGCTTTATCCCTAAAGGTATCAATCAGGATGTGTATTGTACGTTGCTTATTCAAAATGATTTTAAATTTAAAATTTGCGGTTGAGGAGAGAGGTTTTTTTGAGGAAGCTACTCTGGTGGCTTATTAAGTTTCTTAAAAGTAAGTGAGAACCGAACCGTCAATCAAAAGAACGAACAATCCATGAACAATGGCAACATCGGACACACTAAGAAACAAGGACACCACTCAATTACGGGACAAAAAAGAAAAATGAAGACACACATACAGATGAACAACACGGACCCAATAATTAATTAATAATTAAAAGTAAGTGAGAACCGAACCGTCAATCTAAAAGCGAACAATCCAAGGACAATTGCAACACCAGAAACAAAAAAGGCAGAAAAAAACAAAGACACAACATGGGTACAGCACAGAAAAGAAAAATGAAGACACTCACACACAAAGATGAACAACACGGACCCAATATAAAACCATGGGTGAGATCAGGTGCACCGGTAGAGTCAGCATCTCCTG